>JAGKTI010040779.1:0-10350 GCA_018397915.1 Birgus latro
TATATAAGAAAGGAAGAGAGAAGCGTGAGTGATATTTATATTCACCTGGAACTACCTAATATATTATGTATTGTCTAGATTTCCTACGACTTATTTCTTAACATATTCATTAGCAGCTGACATTTTCAACTCTTGGCTACCGAGATACGTATTGTACAGTCAGTTCGCTCTCGCCTTTCACGGTAAAATCACGCCGGTTCATTTCTGCCGCTTTTGCGTCTATTATAAAAGGCCCTGTGACCTTTACTCCTACTAAACATCGTGTGGGAAGCGGTAAAGGACTGTAGATATATATAAGTGTAATAAAGTACTAGAAATAATAAAGTGTGAGTGTGTATATGAGTAAGAAATGACAGAATACCAGCGGCGAATTAGCGCGAGTGGGAGGCTCGTACATGCTCGTATTTTACATTGCTTTCACAGTGTTTTCTTTTTTTTAGTATGGATTCCAAACTACTTGGAAATAATTGAATAAAGCTTCTAGTGTTAATATCTGGCAGTGGTATTCATATTACGGGAAGTTGGGAAGTGTAAAGTGGAGACTTAGTTACCCAACTTCAGAAGTCTCCACGGGTCCTACGGTAGTCGACGAGTGCTAAAAAAAAAACATCCCAGGAGAAAGCAGAAGGTACATGCCATATGGATATTTACATATTATATTATAGGACTAATAACTGATTTTTGGCAAATATTGTTAAAATGTCAGTCGGAGCGCGAATATCTCCGTGGGATGGGCCCGGCGCGCCTCCGACAACCCCGCGGTTTAAGGGTTAAACTGGATTTCTGCGTTATCTCGCCAATTCATGGTGAATTTTGATGCTTTGACAGGTCGTTAATTCCAAAAATATCATGAGAAAAAGTGGTCCTCTAGTGTACTATAACTGAGGAATTCTATATTGATACATTCACTCACTGTGACAACACGATCTTATTCCATCACCATATCTTATTCCGTCATAATATCTAATTTCACATTAATATCTTATCCTCAAAATAATATCTTATCCCACCACTGCCACTAGTGTAGAGCTCTGAATTTTAACACATATGAAATGACGAGAGATTACATTATCCCACTGTAATGACAACAGTGAAATAACAGAATTTTTAACAAGTGTAAAGCTCTAAGTTTTGACTTACCAAAAGAATCAGAGTTTTAGAGAGTAGGCTGCCACAACCCAGCGTATGCTAGGAAATTATTCCACCAGGAAATATAGATGAGGACTTCTGGGGCCTTGCGAATAAGAGAAGTAGGGTAGCATGTTCTTTTAAAGGGTGCGTGAGTAATAAGATATTAGCACACCTTGTGGGCCAATCAACCTCGCGATTCAGTCTCCTTAGGGGATAGTAAGACTTAATGAAAACTTAACCTAATATTTACTAATTCTAAACATACAATAAGAAGGAACAAACAAAATAATTAGATCAAATTAAAACACAGATTGCTTTGCAGACAATGAATTACCAGGAACTGAAAGACAAAATCCTCTTCGCGCTGAGAACATCACCAGTCAGACCAAGCACAGCAAGGATCAATAAATTCATGAGCATATATCTCCACAGCTGAATAAATTCTCAGAATGATATTATCACACTAATACATAATGTTCTTCACAATTGGGTAAATATTCAATATTATATTATCATACACTAATATACCTGTATAATCTTCACCACTGGATCAACACTCCAAAATGGCACTGATACACAAAGTTTTATCCCTTCCAGGGATATGAATATCACCTCTTAACCTAATATTCAAAATAATACTATCCCACGTAAAAATAGCAACCTCACGGTCTCAAACGGACTCATCGGACAACCTCACTAGGATATTACCTCCCCAAAATATTCTCTCAAGTTTCAATATACAAATCAACTCAAAGATCACACATAAATTGACACCATATTAAAAAAAAAAAAGAACAATATAAAAGGATTAATACTTAAAAGGGGGGGTGAATATTCAATGCTCTTAGGAAAAAAAATACATGTGAATCCAAAATTCTCGCTAACTAAACGCATCACACAAAAGGATGGAATGTTCTAGAGAACCAGCCAATTCCACACTCGAATTACGTGTAACAGAAAGGTGGGGAGGATTTCAGTGTAAGCGGGCATTAGGCGAAGAGAATGTTAGCCAGACAGCTTCATACACTCGTTATTTTCAAACGATGTTACAATCAGCAACAATCTGTATCGATGAAAGAAGACGGCGATATCGAATCATTTCAGAAAGGGGCTGGGGGGGGGATTTTACTAACACTGATGTATATGATAATTTACTTCACACAAGTAAGGAAGGAAGTGGGGGGGATACATGTATTTTTAAATTACTGACCTGTATTGATGAAAGACGGCGTTATGTTTGCATGGTTTATAAAAGTTCAGTTGTTCTAATCCTGGGGATTGGCTACGACTTTGACTGATCTCTCTGCAGCATTGCTGTCTTTACACTTGTTATCAAGGAATATGAAAAATGTGTTTACACTCAACCCACACGGATGGGTTTACTTACGATGTTTAAAATTTTGTAATTGGATTTACAATTACACTGAAGCATAAACAAATGAGCGCTTGAACAACTTGTATCCATGTGTCGCAGTTGTCGGGGCCTACGTGACTAAACGTGAGTGTAACGCAAATTTTGTGGTTACAAATGTCTATTATCAGCATTTAGAATTTAAATAAGCTTTAATTTACTACAACGTAGTACAAAAAGGAGGTATTACCAACACTGACTATAAATTTCGAATTCAAAGTACGAAGACAAAATTTTGCGGTTATTAACCCAAGGAATCCCATCGACGTATGGGTACGTCACGATGTTTTGTCACGGCTACACCCATCGACGTATGGGTATGTCGCGCAATTGCAAGGATCATAATTTGCACAATTTTTAAGTTTCATGGGTGATTTTTGGTAGGCGTATGTGGGAGACCTTCCTCTACCTGCTGTCAAGCAGGGATACTGCCTGGACCCACCTAACCCCCTCCCCCCTTCCCCCCACACTGGGCAATTCACCTGTTAGCATTAACCTGGCCAGTAAAGGTATGTTGCCCCACAGTCTCTCCAATGACGAAATTCATGGTGAAAGTGATTCCTGAGGTGAAGGACAAAGAAATAAAGAAGCTAGAGCAAGAAACAAACTGAAGTGATGAGGTTGTAATGTCATAAAGAAAGGTGTCATATGTGAATGTGTTTGGTGACTGAACAATGCTTCTATTGCCTATATAAATGTGTTAAAACCAATATAGTCTGTTACTACACATAAATTCGTACCAAATACATAAATAAATACGTAATTGAAAGTGGCTTGAATTAGTTAACCCTTACATAGTTCGTTTTCTTTAGCCAGGTGCCCCGAAAAAGAAGGAAAATGTAAGGTTGCATGACACTTGTATCACCAGTTTTGAGCACAGGATCGCGATTTCTCTATGAATTTTCGATGTTTCTCACCAAAAGCGAAGGTTTGGGCCAATAAAAAAAAAAAATCAAAAAATGCTCGGGATTTTGTGGTATCGTAGGTTGGAAATCGGTCGGGACGTGACTGGTTAATCTCTCCCACATCGTGGGAATCAGCTGATCTCTATGCACAAAGTCAATCATTTTACGTAGTCACCCTATTCAGTTCCTCTATCAATAGAGTCTCACTTTCACTATGAAGAATAACAGGGATCAAACCTGAATATGGAATTTGATGGTTGACTACTACATTGCACAGACAAAACACATTTAGGGGTTCAAGGTTACATTTACATTACACTTAAACTTATACTGCACTTATACTAACTTAAATTATACTTAAATTACCCTTAAAATTATGGCATTACAAAACTTCAAAGAAAATGTCATCATCTCCACAGAATAAGAAATTCTCCTTGAAATCTCCACCACTGATGCACACCAGGAATTGGGCACATGCAGTTGACTCAGTTGACTCTTCAAGTTGGATTACCCTTTTCATTTAAGCAATCACTTCTTTCACATATTCAGAAATATCTAGCATTCGTCGACGAATAGTATTTTTTGAGAGGGTGCTGTTGTGATACGCTCAACATTGGATCCAATAACACGGCTGACTGTATCTTTACCATAAGGGACGATTAACTGCTTTGCTATGTTGCGAGTTTTTTTATTTTTTTGTTTACCCTCCAACTGACAGTGTCAGAGGAGAGTGTTGTTATCACTGAGATCAATAGGTGTCTTTTCGTAGAGTTGGGTGGCAGAGCAGCAAGGCGGCTGGCCTGGCGTAGAGATTTCATTTCCGGGCCAGAACTCAGAAAGTATTCACTTTAGAGTCATGAAATTTCACATAGTTATATGTCATATACTGAAATGCTGTTTTTTGATAGGCAGGATGCCGTGTCTTCAGTAGTTTTTATTTGTATTTTTTAATAATGAAATGAGTAAAAAAATATTTTTCGTTTCCGGGCTGGCACTCAGAAACTAATGCAGGTAGGGGCTTAAACTTTCCAGGAATATGTATTATTATGCCTCCTTGTGCCTTTTGGTAATTAGAATGCTATGATATTTTATCATGTTATGATATTACAAAAATACATAAAACTGATCCTTTAATGCATTTTTGTATTAAAATTTTGCAACTATTACACCTATGAAGCAGAAATTGTACATGATAAATGATTATATGAATATCTATACGTGAAGTGTCATGACTTTACCTAATATGTAATCATAAAAATGGCTGCCTAAATGAAAAAAAGCACGAGTTAAAAATTCATAAAATCTGTTCATAACTTCATTATAACTTCATAATTACCATGGATAAACTGCTGAAATTTTTAAGTCTCTGTGTTCTACGGGGGGGGGGGGGGGGGGGGGGGGGCAGCTATGCAGTTGGTTAGTTGTGGGGGGGGTAGGGGGGTATGTGCTTGCTCTGATGGAGGGTGCAAGAGCAAAACTTTGCCTCTTGTGCAGTTCTCAGAGATACGATGTACTATTGTATGATGCATGTAACCCAAATTAATTTTGTTGACAACTGTCCCAAACGAGTAAAGCGTGCTTGCATCAGTTCCTCTTACTTTAGCCTGAAGAAGGCAGCATTCTTACTTTTCAGATTCGAATGACAACTATTCAATTGTCGCTTGATAATGCTTCGTTTCATGTACTCCAGTAATGAAACTTTGTGGCATTTAACACACGGTGGAAATTCACACACTCTTTTGACAACAGTGTGAATAGAAACAAGAGTGTAGCTTTCATCATACTCATGCTTCGTTGCTGATGAGTTCATAACAGTGTCTGAAAATGTACTAAACAATACATACTTAACCAAAACCGTACATAAGTCATGGATACAGACACATAGTTATAATTTCACGACCATAATAAAATTACACAATAAAAAAACCATCAGTCACCGATATTATCAGCACTGTCACAAGTTCACACAGTAGAAGAACCTTCTGTCACGAATTTTCTACATTGTAAAATCACGTTAAGTTAAATCGTGACATCCAGTGATTTTGTGGAGGAGCAAATTATTATATGTACGATAATTTTAAGTTGTCGGGTTTCGCTCTGGGCCGTTATGAGCCTGCGCGCGCACCTCCCACCCTCGCCGCGTCGAGTATTCAAATGAGAGCTCAGTCTGTTCTTAGTCACGGAACGAATTGGGTTGTACTCCTCTAGAGGCTTGAGTGAATTCTTTATTTCAGATCTCGGCTTGAATCGGCGTGTGTTCCCGAGCTCCCACCCTCTTGGTGATCGACTACAGTACAGTCTCATCCATACCGATCAGTATTTTCTGGTTTTTCCTAGGCTTAAGCTTTTTGAAATATTTAGCCGTTATCTGAGTGTCTGAGTGAGTGAGTGTATTCCTTCATTTGATTTGAATTTCATGTAATGTAAATTCATTTCTTGGTAATTAATAAATTTATAGTTCGTTTTCTTGAGCTTTGTTAAAGTATAACAGCCGTGTTTAATTTTCCCACTCATTTAATACAGTTTTGCTACTCTACGTTAGCACAACTTTTGAATTAAATCACGGCTGGTACTTAGGCCAGCTTTGGCATCACTCCTTAAATCCGTTGTGCTAGCTAGGAGTTTGGCTCAGCCAAGAGCCTGTTATCTTTATTATTATAATTTTTTTTTATTGTTGGGGGGGAGAAGAAACTTTCTCGTAGGCCAACGGTACAATATTGCAGCCCAATAGAGCATCTAATCTCTGCTGCGTACCGTTGAGAAAGTCTATAATTCTCGACTCCAGAGAATTGGCGAAGTGACATAGCACACTTAGCTATACATTGTATACAAATTATACAATATTTCATTATTTCTTGGAAATACTTAAATTTCCCCTGATATGTGGCGTCACGCCAGAGAAAACTCTCATTTTCCCCTGACACCTTCAAGCAGTCATAATGTCAGAAAATCAAACCACGAAAACTTCATCAGGATTCCATATTGTCAACACGTTTGCAAGATCATACAACACAAACATGTACAGGCATTCATCACACAGTAGAAACAATTTCAGGTAGTCATAACAACAAATGATCAATGAAATTACCATTACTATCATGTACTAGTCATACTATATCCTCCGTTGTAAGATGACACAAACAACTTCAGGCAGATATATTACGACCTGTGTCAAAAGAACAAACAGTAACCAGTAAGCAACAAGAGAGTACATACAACTGCTAATGTCAATAAAATCTATTATTTGATTTCGGCAAGCCACATATACTACTAATGTCATAAACAAGAGTTTCCAAAAGCTATAACTTCGTTAAGTAATGATAATTATTACCACACTGTAAAAACATAGGCAACACTACTCTGCTGCAACCACCCTCCAACTAACCAAACACATACTCTCACCTCCCTCACATCTAACCAAGTGTATAACGGCCCTCGTCCCCCCCCCCCATAACAGAAAAAGCAGGTCATATTGAAATCACTCAGATTTTTCTTCACTTTTCCATTCCTGAAAAAAAAATACTTAAGACACAACATTCTACCAATTAAAAGGACACAACATTCTGCTTATTGACCCAAGGCGTCCCATCGACGTATGGGTACATCGCAACGTTTTGTCATGGTGACACCCATTGACGTACCCATACATTATGCAATTGCAAGGTCAGTCATTTCCACATTTTCAAGTTTCACGGGTGATTCTTTGTAGGCATATATGGGAGACCTTCCTCTATCAGCTGTCAAGTGGGGATACTGCCTAACCCCGTCTGACCCCCCTCCCCCCCACACACACACTCGGCAATTCACCTGTTAGCAGTGATCTGGCCTGTAAAGACATGTTGCACCACGGTCTCTCCAGTGACGAAATTCACAGTAAAAGTGATTCCTGAGGTGGAGGACAAAGAAATAAAGAAGCTAGAGGAAGAAACAAACAGAAGTGATGAGGTGGTAATAACAAAGGTGCCATTTGCTGATATGTTTGGTGAGTGAACAATGCTTATATCGCCTATATTATTGTGTGAAAACCAATATAGTCTTGTACTACACATGAGAATGGTAGTGCCTTGGTGGACATCTGTGCTCGTAAGGGGTTGGCAATGGCCAGCACCTACTTTCGGCATAAGATGATCCACAGGTATACATGGAGAGTCATGATGAGGATGGACGGTGAACTTGTAGAACGGAAGGCAATGATAGATTACGTGTGTGTGGATGAGCGAATGAGAAGACAAGTGTTGGATGCAAGAGTGTGGAGAGGGTGGGGGAATGGAATTTGCAAAGAAAGTGGGTGAAGAGATCAAGGGGAAGACAGGAGGAAGTAGGTCCTGTCAGAAGAGTGGAGAAGTTACAAGATAGTGAGAAAATGGCAGAGTATAAGAGCATAGTGGAAGAAAGATTGGGAAGGTATGAGTCACAGCAGATGGAAGGGGTGGGAGATGTATGTAAGATTTTCACGGAAGAGATGGGCGCAGCATGTGAGATGGTTTGTGGAATGAGGAGGAGATGCAGGGGTGTGCAGGGGACAGCATAGTGGAATGATGAGGTGAAACGAGCTGTGGAACAAAAGAAGAAGGCATAAAGCGAATGGCTAGCGAGCAGAGCTAGGGGAGATGAAGAGAGAGAGAAGAGAGAGGTATATGTGAGCTGGAGAGGAGAGGTGAAGAGATTAGTGAAGGAGAGTAAGAAGAAAGTGGATGAGGAGTTTGAGAGGAATCTGAGAGTAAAATGGAGGGAGAGTAAGAAATTGTTTTGGAAGGATGTAAAGAAAGTAAGACAGTGTGATAGGGGAAATAGTAGGGGATTGAAAGATGGGAATGATAGATCGCTGGTGGAGAAGAGAGAGAAATTGAGGAGATGGAAAGAATACTATGAGGATTTGTTGAATATAGAGAGTGAGAGCAGAGCGGGTATAAGTGGTTGGGGAATGGCTGGGAAAAGAAGAAGTGAGAGGAGGGAGGAAGAGATCAGTAGGGCGGAAGTAGTGGAAGCAGTGAAGAAGATCAAGATGGGAAAGGCCCAAGGAATTGGAGTGTGTGGTGAAATGCTGAAGTATGGGAGTGAGACTGTTGTGGAATGGATATGGAAGTTGTGTAGATTGGCTTGGGAAAAGGGGAGGGTTCCAGAAGACTGGAAATCATGTATAATTGTTCCTTTATATAAAGGAAAAGGGGAGATAGAAGTATGTGGTAACCATATGGGAATTTGCCTTCTTAGTGTGACTGGAAACATATATGGTAGAATACTTATTGATAGGGTTAGGCATATAACAGAGGAGTTAGTTGGAGAAGAACAAGGGGGATTTAGGAACGGAAAAGGGTGTGTAGATCAGATATTTGTTCTAAGATTAGTGGGGAAGCATCTAGAGAAGGGAAAGAAAGTGTATGCTGCCTTCACGAACTTGGAGAAAGCTTATGACAGAATAGATAGGCAAGGTATGTGGAAGGTATTAAGAATATATGGAGTGGAGGGGAAATTGTTGAGTGCTATGAAGAGTATGTATGAAGGAGCTAGGGCTACTGTGCGAGTGGATGGTGAGCTAAGTGAGTTCTTTGATCTGAAAGTGGGACTGAAACAAGGTTGTGTGATGTCGCCTTGGCTGTTTAATATATACATGGATGGGGTTGTAAAGGAGGTGCAAGGTAAGAGAGTGGATGTGGAGGTGGCTCTAATGAATGAGGGTGAGGTGTGGAAGATTCCGGTGTTGTTGTTTGCTGATGATACAGTATTGTTGAGTAAAGATGAATGGGAGTTGCAAGGTTTGGTGAATGAATTTGGGACAGTGTGTAAGAAGAGGAATCTGAAAGTCAATGTAAACAAGAGTAAATTTATTGTGTTTGAGAGGAATGAAGTCACAGAATGCACAGTGAGGTTTGATGGTGAGGCTATAGAGAATGTGAGTGCATTCAAGTACTTGGGTAGTGTGATGAGTTAGGATGGAAGTTTGGGGGATGAAATACTTGAAAGGGTACAGCAGGGAAGGAAAGTTGTTCGTTCACTGAAAGCAGTGATGAGAAATAGGGAGGTGAGTTTTTTACTGCATGATAGTATCGTGATCCCTACCCTGACGTATGGAAGCGAGGCATGGACCTTGCTAGAGGGTGACAAGTCAAGAGTGAGTGCAGTGGAAATGAGTTATTTGAGAGAAGCATGTGGAGTAACATGAAGGGACAGGTTGACGAATAAAGAAGTGAAGGAACGTTGTGGGTTGGATGTGGATGTAGTTGAGAAGATTAAGAGAAATACACTGAGGTGGTTTGGACATGTGGAGAGATTGGAGAATGAAAGACTGACTAAGAGGGTGTATGTAGGTGGGGTGGAGGGAGGGTGGGGGAGGGGAAGACCGAGGATGAGGTGAAGGGATGGAGTTGAGAGGTATATGAGGGAAGGGAGAGTGAGCTGGGAGGAGGGTAGGGAAATGGTGGGCGACAGAGCGACTTGGAGGCGTTTTGTCTGCGGCCACACTTTGCGGGATTAGGGCGTCGGGCTATAGATAGATGGATAGACTACACATAAATTCGTATCAAATAAATAAATGAATACGTAATTTAAAGTGGCCTGAATTAGTTAACCCTCCCATAGTTCGTTTTCTTTGAAACCAGGAACCCTGAGAGAGAATAAAAGGTAAGGCTGACTGTCACCTGTAGCAACATTTATATGCTCAGGAGGGGAATTTCTCCATGAATTTTCGATGTTTCTCACCGAAAGCGGAGGTTTGAGCCAAAACAATTTTTTCCCCGAAATTGGTCGGGATTGGGGGGTGTTAGAGGTGAAAAATCGGTCGGAACGTGATGGGTTTTAACGAGCACCAGATAGTTATAAGACAGATAACCATGTGAATTTTCATGAGTTTTGGCTTTAGATTACTTGCATAAGGCACATTGAAATCTGTGAGTTTTTTTTTTT
>JAGKTI010040780.1:0-10350 GCA_018397915.1 Birgus latro
ACTGTTTGGTTGGATATTTTAGGCTATTGCAACGTAGTAACGTATACGATTAATGAATGTTTTTTTTTAATGAATTGGTGCTTGTGACTGGCGGATATATAAATCTGTCTGTATTTATACCCAATAACTGACTGAAAGATATAAGTACCACTAGTCCAACAGTGGAAGTGCGACTGTATCAGTTGTCTGCAGTTGTACCGTATAGTGGTAAAGGACACAACCAGTGGTGGAGTGACCGTGGTTGTGGTGAGACGAGGCGAAAGACGGGGACATAAATGGAAGGTGGGTGGAAAGAGGAGAGAGAGGAGGAATGGAAATCGAAGGTGGGGAGAGAGTGGAGAGACGGCAATGGAGGGTGGGTGGGAACGAGGAGAGGGGGAATGGGTTTCAACTGAGTCTGCCTTTTCTCGCTGCTCAATTTACATGCAAATAGAAAGAACCCAACCATGACCTTGCTTCTGACTTGTTATTGTTCTCAGCCCACATGCAGCCCACATGCTTTTTCTTCTTGTTTTTTTTGACGTTTAAGTTGTTTTTTTTTTTCCCATAGCCGACTCTATATTTACTGAGAACACTTATCTCAAAATCAGACACATATACAGTATATATATATATTTTTTAATGAGAAATGGATTTTCGGTGAACGTTTGTTGACATAAGTGTCATGAATTGTTTAACTGGGTGAATTATACCTGCATGGTGAAATTATATTTATTTTGAGGATAAAACTATTTCCCACCAGCTTGCACCTGAAGAGGGATCATATCACCCTAATGTCCTCACAATGAACGCAGCATTAATATGAGTACAATATTTCCAATTCTATTGGTTAGTTTTAATATACTTAGATATTTTATCTGCCAAACGGCATAGACATCTGGTCAGTTTGACAGTGACAGTCCCTGATATATGTAATCTATTACATATGTTACATATTTTTGTTGTGGCATTACAGGGGTGGGGGGAGACCTCCAGCCACTCTTCCACCAAATTTTGCACACGCCTCTGGATGCGCCAACAAATTTCGCATGCAAAAATTCGTTAAACACTGTTCACTTCGAGGATTTTTTTTTTTTTTTTTTTAATGGGTTAAAGTTTTTCTGCTCGCCCGACATCAACAGGCGTGACGTCACCGCGGCGGCCGACGGCCGCGCCGATAAGATCTACATTACACTAGCTAACGTCGTAAAGCCACCAGCTACCCGCCTGCTCAGCACGACCAACTTCTGAGCATCATAGCTATTCTAATTCCGTTTTTTTCTTTAAATACAATTCATAACAACTTACTTTTGCATCGACTAAAGGTTGAAACAATGGAAGTCTGACTTTGCCAGTACAAATAAATGCAATAGATATGTGTTTCAAAAACAAATTCGAACGTAACGGAGTGTATGAAGAACCAGTGACGAGCACAGTGAGCGATATTCTAAGAAAACGCATAGAGAAAATGCATTAGATGTTTCGAGAGTTGTCGCGGCATCAGAGACTGTGCCCGAGCTAGAGAGAGAGAAGGGGAGTGGGGGCCTCCAGCCTCTCCCACACAGACGTTTTTCACCAAATACTGAACACGCCTCCTGATGCACTAAAATAAAGTTCCATGCAAAAATTCATTAAAATGCTTATCACTTTGAGGACGGGATGGAAGTCTACCTGACTCAATATACAACTTTATTATGTGTTGTGTACCTGGGAAAGCTAAATTATGTCAAATACCAAATGATTCTGAGTGGACGTCTCATCTCTCACTTTATTTGCTACACATGGCGAGTAGCGGGAGTTAATATTTTTCGAGGCGTGTCTCTGGTTGTGTGTCTGTGAGGGTGCGTGTTAATAAATAACTTGAACAGCTATTACCCGACATTAACCAAACATGATGAATGGGTGGAGGGATAGCCTATATAGAAACCATTTTTTTTAGAGCAATAGGTCCCAAGGTCACATACAGGTAGCTAGGTCAAACGATGGGTGGCAGGACAGCTTATATAGGAACCTTTTTTTTTTTTTTAGAACAACAGGTGTCAAGGTCACATATAGGTAGCTAGGTCAGACGATGACCCAGCAAATCAATTTCAACATTTTTTGTCATCCAGTTTTGACAGAACCTGGAAGAACGGCTTGAGCTAAGGCAAAACAGAAGTGATTCAATTTTGAGAAGTTCAGTAAAGGTCAAGGTCGCAGAGGAAGGTCAGTTTCGACTCAGGTGTGTGATTCTTAACAAAGCAGCAAAACTTTTTGTTTAACTTTAAATCAAATTTCGTGGAAGGGTTGTGGGTTAAACATGGAGTCAACTCACTGCTTTTAACAACAGTAGGTCATATGCCGAGGTCACAAGACAGACTTTAAAAGTTTTTTTAATCGGATTCAAATAAAACTTTTGTGGGAGGGGGAAGAATAAGACATGATTAAAAGGATTCGATTTTGAGAACAACCAGTCAGGGGTCAAGGTCACAGGGGAAAGGTCAAATGCTAAGGTCACAGGGAATTCAACCCAAACACTTCTAGTCTGATATAATGCAAACTACTAATGTAGTGCTGCCTACTTCTTCCTTAGCCTTTGTCATTCTTTTTCTGTGCCTGCCCTCCTTTCTTCCTATTTCTCCTATATTTCCTGTCACTTCTTACTGCTTTTCTTTCCTTTACAGGTGGCATTACATTGAGTGACAAGCCAAATGGTTTCCTGTAAGCCAAGAAACCATTTACAACACTGGGTGGTAACCATATAACCAAAGCGTACGTGCTCCCTACGTGTCAACAAGTGGGTTGGTGGAGGGTTAGTGCCCCTCCCCGTAAAAAAAAAAAAAAACCCAAAGTCAAATGGCCACCCCTTACGGGATTATGGTGTCTGGCAATAGATAGATAGATAGAACTGTCAATCAAATGTGAAGGATATTAGGTAAGGTCAAAATTCAACCCGTGTTCAATATTATTTATAAAATGAATAACTAAAACAGTTTTGTTCTGATTTGGATCAAACTTGGTGGATGAGTTGCGGGTCACTCAAAAGGTTCATCTCTTGTTCTTGAGATCAAAGGTAAAGGTCACATGGCTAAGTCACCTTATTCAGTATAAACTAAACTTTGTGGAAGGGTTCAGGTTAAAGCAAGGATAAAGAGATTCGATTTTGAGAGCAATCCGTTAGAGGTCAAGTTGACAAGAAAATGTCAGATGTCATGGGCAAAGTCAGCTCAGAGAGTTTTGATCTGATTTTCATCAAAGTTTTCGGAAGGGTTATAGTTAGGCAAGAATGAAAATGTTCGATTTTGATAGTAATCTGTCGAATGTCAAGTCACAGGATACAGTCAAATTCGGCCTTTAGTTGAGTTGGCAGTCTCGGGTGTTGCACTCTGCGAGTGTTCTTGTAACTTCCCCCCCCCCTCCCCCTTTTGAGTGTGTACCATCTTTTTCACATTATCTTTAACAAAGTTTTCCCTATACTCGTATTCTTTTCCCCTATACCCATCAAATTTTACATGATTAGTTCTCTCCATACTTTTGTTTTCCATCTAATCCTTTTTACCTTCGTATATTTCTGTCAGCTTCATTTTCTTGTTATTTTTCAATATCCTACACGAATCTACATATTTTTTAACGTCTTGCCGTCATTCCGTCTCTCTCTTCCTCATGTCTCCTAATTTTCCCCTGAAATTCCCTAATTCTACCTTGTGTCCAGGGTAAGCCTTAATTACTCCCTTCTGATCCTTTCATCCTGGACTCTAAAATACAGACATAGCCTCCTGCTCCTAATCTCGCCAAGTTCTGTTGCTGTTCACTTGTTGTCTAATTGATACTAAACAGTCGCTGACTTTAATTTCTGCTAATTTCTTTTTTGTTGACATCCCGTAGAATCCGGGTGACGTTATTTTCATTTATTTGTTGTGCTACCAAGAGATTTCACTTTGCTTCATAAAGGTCTTTTGTAGTGAAGGGTTTACTAAGATCATATCCAACCCTTCCGGTTAAGATGTTCTACTCTAAGCAGAAAATATCGGTCAGGAGATGGCAAAAGTTCACACATTATGTTTCTGCAGTTACACTATTTGTGTTTTTCAAATAACTATATTTCCATTGTAAAGATTGTGTTTGGAGGGTAACACTAGGTTTAATTTTGCAATTCTTCTGGATTGCCGTATCGGACATCTCCCCGACCTAGTTGCATGAAGGGATAAATACACGTAGCCCCCCTATCCCCTGTACATCCATGAAGGGTACTGTTAGTTGTCCTACAGTATTTTATTTTTGTAACAGGTCAGAACTGAACACAGTACTGTATTCCAGGTGTGAGCAAACTAAGGAACATGAAAGATGATGATCATTTCTTACATAAAGTCAATTGCCCTCCCTGAATCCGATTATAATAATTTTCTTTTTTTGCCTTTTTGCCCTGTTGACTTTGCTTTCAGTAATTCGTTACGATTATTTCTACAGCCTTTCATGATTTACATTTCCGAGTTGAGCGTTAAAGTGCAGTTCGTTATGGCACAAGAATGTCAAACAGCTGCAAAGACTTTCTTACAGCAACAAAGGCTAAACAGGAGAGACCCGCTCCAGTGGCAGACTTTTATCGCCTGGGAAGTTTCTCTTCAGTAAATTAATACGTCTTAGCTACTATTTAATGACATTAACCCAAAGCATGACGAATAACATGAAGGCTCACGCAACAAGGTCTAATTCATGACTGCTGAATTATGCTGTTCCTTAATGCTTTATATGGAAGAGTCCATAGGAGGTTCTGCCATACTGCCATCTGCTCCATTAATTTAGTAGCAACAACATGCTATTTACCAGCTTCTGTTGTACACTGTCAAATTGTTGCTGCTGGAGATATTTTTACAGCCTGTTAGTATCAGTTTCCAAATATCCCTTTGATAACTTATAATGCTTATCATGTTGGCTACACTTAAAAGCAGATGAAGAATGCAATCTGTTTATAAACTATGAGTAGCCTCATAATCCGGACAAGAACGTGTTGCCACCGAAGCATTGTAGTTCACAGTTACTCCTAATTATTCTATGGCTGCTTGCATTTTATGTCACTGTAATTTTATACAGTAGGTAGTTCAAGTAATGCAGAGTTGCTAATTACCGAATACATAATACTGTATGTTCAGAATGGTTCTCATAGGCTTTCTGTACAGTGGATAGCCTAACATCGCTAACTGGATACGTGTGACATCACTTCCTTTTTGCTTCACTCTGTTAGGCATGGGTAACAGATTTCATACTGCTCCCAGGGAATGTCTAACTTGGGACAGCAGCGTTTGATTTGGGTTCAGACGGGTTTAAAACTATTTGATCTGAACAATTTCGTATCGTTTACACTTTTACTTCCTATATTTAGAATATTGCACATCCAGATTTGAATCCCTGTTCTACTGCTGAACCCAAGTTTAGAACTGGTCAAGCTCTGAATTATCATATCTTTATTCAAGTATGTCTGCTCATGACCAGTGCAGTCGTTAGTAAATCTTGGTATTTTACAAAACAATTTTTTCAGTGTCAGTGATATAAATTACATACGGAAAATACACATAAAACTGAATCTTTGGGCACTCGGTTTGTAACATTAAACAATCTACTTCTCCTCCATTCTCTGTGTACCTTCCCTAAGTAAGTCATAGATTCACTTTAACATACTGCATTAAGATATTCAAGAAGTAGTTTGTAACAAACTTTATGGAATGCTTTCTAAGTATATAGAAACAGATTTAGATTTATCGTACAAATCGATAACGCTTTTGAAGAGTCGCAGTTAACTGTAATACATTCCGTGAGAAGAGAATATTCTGTCCTGAGTTCTTATCTTTATTATCTCTAATCAAGGTTTCCGACAAAGTGGATCCTACTAATGTTAAGTTAATGAAATTGATGATAGCTTTCAGGTTATGACTAAATATTTTTGTTTTTGTTTTTAATACTGCAACTCGTAATTTGCTACTTTCCAGTCATGAGGTACTCTTTAGTTAAATGTTGAACATTTGAGACAAAGGTATCATTTAAGTATTCAGTTCCTTTAGGAAATGTTTGATCTATCCTAGGATTTGTTTATTTACTGACCTTAGTTTTACTGATTTTAAGCAGCACATCTCACTAATAATAATATCTAAATGATGCTGCCTTCTTTGATACGTACAGAGGAAGGAGAGGGCAACACACTAGACTTTTCTAAACTTGTTGATTTGTGTGTGTGTGTGTGTGTGTGTGTGTGTGTGTGTGTGTGTGTGTGTGTGTGTGTGTGTGTGTGTTATAAAGAAACACTCACTTCACTGTTACCGCTTCCACATTCACCTTTGGCAGTGATATTGGCAAACGCATGAACCATTAACATGACCAGTAGTAGAATTGCTGCCATTAACTCCACAGTGAGTTCCATGGCTTCCTCTCCAATGAAGCAGTCTTTTGAATTATCTCTGTTGAAATGCACACAAATAAAGTGGGGAAGGTAACGTTAGTTTCCTCCTACTGAACTGTAAGTGACACAAGTTTTATCACAGTGACTATCACTCACATTCAGGGTATGTATGTCAGTTACATTCCTCCCTGAAATATCATTACAAATTAGGAACGCTCACAAGTAAAGGGCAAGTAGTTATGGAATAGTTCTTACAATTACCTTCTCGACTATATCGAATAAGAATTAAATAAGATGATATTATGAAGAAGAATAGTGATGTGTTATAATATTTTGCAAAATAATGTCCCGACTTTATGTCGACATTAAAGTAAGATATAGAAAGGAAATGTGTTGTGTGATAAACAAAACAAATAATTACGAAACGGATACTTAAAAGTCCGTAAAGCAGAGGAGAATGCCAACCCAAATACAAAGTTCAGGTTCCTCTTAGTGTACAACTCTCCTAGCTCCAACAGCAGTTGTATTCGGTATCCGGCTTTGCTTACAGAAACGGCATTCGTTCCCATTTGTACTTTGTGTTTCTCGCTTTAATTGCTTGGGCTTCCCGTTGAATCCCCGCACCAAAATTAGCGTCATCCTCTTGAGCCGCAGCTAACTAGCCACTCCTGAGTCAGCTGGGCCGAGTCATCAGTGTGGTCAAAGGCGATGGGGCCACTTTACGTGCAAATTGTCGGTAATGGATGATCCAGCTCGCTATTTCCAGTTAATTACAGAGAGAGAGAGAGAGAGAGAGAGAGAGAGAGAGAGAGAGAGAGAGAGCTTGCGTCTATTCAATGGAATTTTCTTCTTTCATTTGTCATATCTTGTCTTTCATTGATCCACATGTCCATCTATGTATCTTTTTAACCCATGATTTCTCAGAAAGTTGTTGATGGACTTCAGTGAATTATTGTGAATATGTCAACAATGGGCCAAGGAAGAATTGCTTAAATTCTAGTGGCGATCTGATTTGTCTGATAGGCGTTGGAGGAGAGACATGAGCGTTCTGAGTACGCTTAACTAGTATACTTTTTTTTTTTTTTTATGTTTACCTGCTTGCTTGCACCCGTTCGTCCATGCATCGACCCTTTCTTTTGTCTCTCCACTTCTCCGTCAGGGCACTCATCTGTTAGTTGTTCTTGTTTTGTTTCAGTGCCACCAATTATTTAAACAGAAGAATTATTCCCACATACTAGATTTATTTTTACTGAGAATATACAACAGCTTTGTCGCGACGTGGAAGCATATCTCAGAGGGTTCAAGTCCAACCGAAACTGCTTTACTCGTATGTTCTCAGGAAGCAACATTTCTCGCATATGACCATAATTCTTCGTTCATTCTTTTTTCTTCGTTTTCCCTCAGTTCGTCTTTTTCTTTTCCTTGTTCTTCTGCCCATACAGTTATATAATTAATTCACAGGTTCGTCCTTGCGACCATCTACGTACGTTTTCCATTTTGTTTCCTTGTCGTCCATTTTTCCGTCAGTCAGCTGCTCACAGTTATCTGTCCGCGTAATTTAGATTCTCCTTGTTCTCGTCCCTCTTTTCTTATTCCATCCATTTATTAGTATTTGTCTCCTTCTGCGACTGAAATATTTTGCCTTTCTTTTTATGGACTCTTATTTTTCTCTTCACGCGTAATTAGATTCACCATTCTTTCCTGTGTCTTTCTCTGATCGTCTTTTACTTTAATTTACTCACTGTGTATGTTACCCTGCTGATGATGTATTTGCCTCTAAGCCTGGTTTTCATGCAAGCATTCTCTGGCCACTCTGACCAGATGTCCGTTTTTCAGTACTATTTCTCCTTTCTCTGCCTGTATTCTTCTTTGTTTTTCCATTCGTCTTCGTGTTGTGAAGTACGAGTAATTGTCTTTTCAGCGACTATGTATATTTAATTTTCCCCTCTTCTCTGTCACGCTCTTATCATCCCATCATCTCTGGGTTTCCTTTCCCTAAAGTTGTGGTGTCTTCCCCACCTTCGTTTCCCCTCTCATGGTCTTCTCATATTCTTTCATTTTCGTTTCCCGTTCCTTCTTTTATTTGCCAATTTCTCCCCCGTCCCCCACCCCCTCTCTCTCCTGTGCGCTTGTCTTCCTACTTATCTATGCCGATTTTTCTCTTCATCTATCTACTGCTACTTGTCCTCCTCTTGCCAACTGCACTTTGCACTCTTTCGCAGAAGCATTTTTTTTTTTTTCATGGTTCTTTTCCTACAGAAAATTTAGAGGCCGTTCTTTTTTTCATTTTTATATTTCTACAGTTCGTGCAACTGGTTGATATTTTCGTCATTTTGTGACGTAATTCCCGTAGTTCACTGGCAGAATAAGATGGCTGTGCGGCTCAACACCATCTTAACACTTCCTCGTGACAAGCATCGCATTGTATTGTTTTTTTTTTTTTTTTATCATTCAAGGAGACATTTGTATTTATAGGCCTTGTTTAAACGGACAGAGTAAGCAGTTCACCAGCTTACACTTAGTTTGATTTTCATGAACAGGGCCGAATAAACCCAACCTTAGTACGGAGAATCTGCAGACCTTCCTTGGGGTCTTGATTCAAACAAACGATAAAAAGAGACGTCCATAGTAAAACTGAACATACTTGGACCTTCCAGTCAGTACATGTTTGGATGAAACTGACTTAAAAATAAAAGGGCTTAGAATTAATACCGAACGCTTGCACGAAGGCCATTAAGGCGATAAATGAGTATGGAAACGTCCAATCTTCCCCTAGAATGTGGCTTGCAACAGTCGAATATACATCCAAGTCCTAAACTGTACCACGGGGTGAACACAAATTACACCCATGAACCAAGATTTGCGTATCGATAATAAAGGCTGCAAAGCGCGATCACTATCCAGCAAAGTATGATTCGTGCATGTAGCAAAAGTTAAGTTGGATTCCATGTTCTAATTCCGCAGCCACTACCACCCGTAACCCTTTAATTTTTGTGACGTGTTTTTCATTTTATTCTAGTTATCTCCAGGCAGTTTCATTCAGTACAGGAAACCAATCGAACTGTGGGGGTTAGGTATTGATTTCATTAACTTCTTCAAACCAAGAGATTTTCCCTTAGTTTAAAATATTCGTCGGTGGTGGCTTGAGTATAATGAAAAAACTACGTCATCATACTGAGAAGGTTAAGATTCGAGTTCTGTTTCTGTAGGACGAAATCTTATGAGAAACCCCCCCAACAAAAATGTTTGCTCTTTCACTGCGCAGGTGTAATGGCAAAACAATTTTCAGTATCTTGTTCGAAGTTAGGAAGAACCCTCATCCATCGTGTTTTTGCATGGATAATCGTTGACAACAGCCTCAGCGTAGGTCACCAAACGACACTTTTTTCACTCGCATCTCTCCACCCATGTGATACAGAAGGCAACCGAAGATATAAGTTGCCTTTCACGTACACAGCTGGTCGAATGTGGCAGTGCTCCTTAGTTTGTCCTGTCGTTTCCCTACAGCCTTCAGTCTGTTAAGTACCCTGGCATCTCGAAGTGAACGGGTTATGATTATGGCCCTCCTTCGACCTCTTTGAAAAGGTATGAAATATGTGGGACTATGGTCTCTCTGTCTAACGAAAACGTAACTATGGGAAAAATTATTTGATCGATCATACATTTCTACGTTAAATTGGTAATCGGCTACGTACGAGGCTTCATCTTTACGGTATGAAATTCTGATGATTTAAATTTCGATTAACAGACTTCAGTGATCTTTTACAAGACCCATAGATGTCATAAAAACACATCTGGTACTATCACTACACCAGTACTGAATGGGACAATCACAACATGTATTCAATATGGATGATGGTTATCAGTGCGGAAATGGTGGTTTTTGAAGGCGTGTGGGAGGTAGGACTGCTGAGCTTCAGGGAACGGACTGTCATGTTTATGGCCAGAGTCATAACAGATACAGGGCGTCCCAGGAAATGTGCATCAAACACCAGATTATT
>JAGKTI010040781.1:0-10350 GCA_018397915.1 Birgus latro
AAAAAAAAAAAAAAAAAAAAGTCGACATGCGAGTTAAATAAGGAAGAATTAATCAAGGTGCGTGAAGTTCAGAAAGTTTATTATGATAAAAAAGCAAAGCTTCAGAAGCTCAGTCCTGGTGATATATGCCTGGCGTTACTCCCCACTGCCCAGAACAAGTTATTGGCACAGTGGAAGGGTCCATACAATGTAGTAGAGCGTGTTTCAGACCTCAGCTATATAATCCACATGGGGAATCTTCGTAAAAGATTTCACATTAATATCTTGAAGGCGTATCATTAGCCAAACCCCGAGGAGGCTGGCTTTCCCGTAGTCAGGGACAGTGACCAGCCACCAGAAGAAACTGGGGCAGTTGCGATGATCCCAACCGGGGACACTGACGACGAACTCTTAACCGCTCAGTCCCAGCAGAAGGAGACTGTCGGAGATGTCTTACTTAACACTGACTTAGCATTAGATGACCAGAATGTCATAAGGTCACTGCTCTGTCAGTATGCTGATGTCTTCTCTGACCAACCTAGACTCGCAAAGGTTGAGTGTCACAAAATTGAGTTGACCAGCAATATTCCTGTAAAGGTTAAGCCATATCCGATTCCCATGCGGCTACTGGACGCAATAGATAAGGAAATTGCCAACGTGGAGACTGCAGGTATCATTGAAAAGTCCTCATCTCCATACTTGAGTCCAATGGTAGTAGTTCGCAAGATGGATGGCGGAGTCAGGATTTGTGGCGATTATAGGAGGCTAAATGTAATCATCAAAGTGGATGCTGAGCCAATGGGTGACCATATTGCCATCTTCTCCAAAGCTCGATCTAGCGAAGGGATTTCCAGATTCCCCCTCATCCCGAGTGTCGTCAGCTCACCGCTTTTGCTGCTCCTAGGGGGTTGTACCAGTATATGGTCCTTCCATTTGGACTTACCAATTCCCCAGCAGTATTCAATCGAGCCATGAGACAAGTGCTCCATGGTATCGTAGGAGTAGAAATGTTTGTTGATGATGTCCTTGTCCACTCTGGCACGTTGGAGGAGCACCTCAGACTCTTGGAAATTGTCTTCAGTAGACTCCAGAGTTTCAGCATGACTGTGAAGCCCAGCAAGTGTAAGATGGCACACAGTGAGGTGGAGTTCCTCGGACTTATCGTTGGCAACAATTGCTGCAGGAGTCAGGGCGATAAGATCAGAAAAGTTAAGGAAGCCCTGAGACCCATGACCAAGAAACAGGTTAGAGCATTCCTCTGTTTAGCTGGGTATTGTAGAAGTTTTATCCCCAATTTCACTTTCATTGCCCAGCCGTTGTACAAGACGCTTCGGAAGAATGCTCCAAATACCACTGAATGGGGAGAAGCACAAGAGAGATCCTTTGCCACCCTCAAGAACATGGTGTGTAAGGAGCCTATTTTGCAGCTGCCTGATTCTAATAAACCTTTCATACTGCGTACCGATGCCTCACAAGATGGAGTAGGCGCCGTACTGATCTGAGAATCGGAAGGTGGAATTTCCCCTGTGGCATATCACAGCCGTAATCTAAAACCCGCTGAGGGGAATTATAGTACTGTGGAGAAGGAACTCTTGGCTGTGGTTGATGGTGTTAAGAAATATTACTATTATTTATACGGAGCACCATTTACTCTGGAAACCGATCATATGCCACTCACTAGTCTCAGCACAACTAAGACGGCTGATGCAAGATTGACACGCTGGTCACTGTATTTGCAGCAGTTTAACTTAGTTGTGAGATATATCAATGTACGTGCAGACCTGATGTCTTGCCTGCTGACTGATGATTAACATGGGCATCTGTCATACACTGGGTTCCCTAAGACAGTGCTGTTCTAAGAGATTTGAGCTATCCAAGAACTAGCTTAGTTCCCAGTGAATACTATGCAACTAAGATCTCACGTCTCGCTCATTGGTCCAACAGGACACAATATGTCTAGGGTCTGTACATACATATGTACCGTATATTATAAGTGCACAGTCATGGCAATCCCAACCGTGGACACCGATGATGAATGGGCAGTCGTGGTGATCCCAAACGTGGACACCGACGACAAGCCCTTATTAATCGTAAGTGTAAGACTTGTACGTACTGTATGTACCGTAGGTTAAGGAGGAAGTTCGGGACTCCTGCAGGGGCAATCTGAGGCTGTGTCTGAATTACCTTGTGGTGTGTCTCGAGCTGTGGGCCTCTCTGAGATTCCTGGAGAATACACAATATCAACATCAGTGTTCACACCCACGCAGGGTGTTAAAATGTGACCTGCCCGAATTTGCATAGGGATTCTCAACTTATCTTTATTAGCTATAAGTGTAGAGTTATAAGTGCGCAGTCATGGCAATTCCAACCGTGGACACCGATGATGAAATGGCAGTCACGTTGATCCTAACTGAGGACACCGACGATGAGCCCTTTGTTAGCAGTAAGTACTGTTTTAAGTGAGCAGTCACGGCGATCCCAACCGAGGACACCAATGACGAACGGGCAGTCATTGCGATCCCAACCATGGACACCGATGATGACCCCTTTATTAACCATAAGCGTAGGATTACGAGCGAGCAGTCACGGCGATCCCAACCATGGACACCGATGATGAATGGGCAGTCGCGGCGATCCCAGCCATGGACACTGATGGCGAGCCCTTTATTAGCTGTAAGTATAGGTTATAAAGGGCAAATATTAAGAAAATAATGGCGACATCAAATGTACGAAACTCTTGCTGTCAGATGATTTTCAGATAAAGTGTGCTTTTTATTGTATATGCATTGACTGCTGGGCAGATGGTAATTGTAATTTAATACAAATTGTTTGTCACATTAACACTATTGATGCTCCACCTTGACTCATTCCATACCGGTACAGTTGGTGGGTGAAGTAGTTTTGCTGTGCAGATACAGTGACAGGTGTAGCAGTTTTGATGTGAGGGTCAGCTGATTGTCTCTGCCGCACGCTGCCACCTCTTCTCCTTTACCCTGGTCGCCTTTATTATAGTATTAATTTGTATCACTATCACTTTACACATAGGTACAGTTACACTCCAACTGTCACACCTACACCATGTATCACGTACACCATGCTACATAGCAATTAGTTGTCAATGTAAATGTAACGAACTTTCACTCATTTTGACCTGAGTACAGGATTTTTCACCGTTGTCATGGAGTTTTTCCCTCATGCTTGCTCCTCTTAACGTAAATACGATGTTTTTTACACTCATTGGCGACAGTGCCTTTCTCCTGTAGCAGGATAGTATACACACCAGTGTGAATCTTGTGTGAATGAGATAGTGTATATTAAGGTGCACTCTTAAAATTAATCACCAAAAGGGATAAGTCAAAGTTCACACAAAAACTAACTTAACTTTACTGTACACTATAACACACACATCCGAATACAGATTTCAGGTTCAGCTTACAAAGAGAATAATATACAAATATAGCTCTCCATAATAAAATATAAATTAGGTATTCTTACCTAACCAGATCACAACTCAGTGCAGCATAGGTACAGAAACTATACTCACAGATACCCAACACGAGTGGCTTGGAGACAGGGTAAAAACAAAGTATCAATCACACACAAATGTAGGTAAGAGAAAGTGAATAAATTACACAAGTGTAGATGGAGTAGTGAATAAACTAATAATGGTGCAAAACAAAGTCTTTTGAAATTAACGTCACGTATTAAGCAAAGAGAAACTAAGAGGGAAAGTGTAATAAAATGTGACAAACAAAGTACGTGACTGTACAAAGACGTATGAATGTGTCTCTTGAAAAATGACTTTAGAAGTGAGCTCTCTCTGCTAGATCGAGCTTATAAAAGGTCATATCTCAGCCTCTTTCGGTTATTTAGGCATTAAGCGTTTAGAATTATAATCTCTAGCCACTCAAACAGTACTAGACCTCGTACGACCCAAGAGAGGCCTTACTCAGCTCACCCATAGCCAATTACGAGCCATCAAGAAAGGCAGAGAAAGATTTAGTCTATTTTGATTGGCCGTTACTCTAAAATATGCTCCGCCCCTCTCAAGCTTACTGTACTTTTTCACGGGACAGGAGCAGTTAAACTGGGAAATAGGATCTTTGGGATAATCTCCTAATCTATTTCCAGTGACCCTTATGACCGCTGTGTACACACAGTGACCCTTTGTCTGACCCACCAGGTCAGAACAGATAGGAAGGATTAACTAGCTCGATCGGTAGAGAGTTGGCTTGCAGTCCCGAGGGACCCAGGTTCGAATCCTCGCTGGTGCAGGTAACAGTTTAAGAATTTGAATTTCATTAAATCAGGCTTTTCTGATCTACCAGGAGACCCGCCAACATGTCGTAAAAATGACCCCGCTAATACCAATACACCAGTCCTGTATGAGACAGCCCTAGCATGTATTCAATATTTGACGGTGGGTGTTAAGCGCCGAAGTGGTGACATGTAGATTGTAGGAGGACGACTGGGCCTTGATAGCAGGCTGTGAAGCCTATGCCCAGAGTCGGACACATAAAAAAAAAAAAAAACTGATTTCTCAGCAGTTCCTCTTATCTGTACACCATCTCCCTCTCCTATTTCTATCACACAACTGGGGTATCTATGCCAGTAACATCTCCCTTCCCGAGAGAAGAAATTTTCGAAGGGAAATTTCTGGACATTGTACAAATTAAGTTCTCGACAGGTAATCTGCTAGAACATTTCCGACCCCATGTACGTGTCTTACAACAAGGGAGTATTCTTGCAAAAATAGGGCCCAGTGGGTCAATCTAAGATTCTTGTCCTTAAATCGGGACAAAAATTTCAGAGGATGATGATCAGTGTACACTACAGCATCATCTGACCCTGGACCAACATATACAGAAAAGTGTTGGAGGACAAGTATGAGTGCAAGGAGTTCTTTCTCAATAGTTGAATAATTCCTTTGGGCTTTATTGAACTTCTTGCTGAAATAGCACACAGGCATCTCAAAACCCTGATCATTATCCTGTAGCAAAACTGCACCAGCCCCTAGACCACTAGCATCAACAGCTAATTTAAAAGGTTTGTCAAAATCTGGAGCTTGAAGCACTGGGTGACTCGATAGGATGGCTTTAACTTTTGAATAGGCATCCTTACATTCTGGCTTCCACTCATACTTGACTCCTTTTATTAACAAATCAGTAAGGGGAGCTACAAGATCAGAGAAGTTCTGGACAAAGCGTCGGTACTACCCTATCATACCCAAGAATCGTTGCAACTCTCTCTTATTTTTGAGTTGGGGAGAATTCACTATGGCCTGAACCTTTACATCAGGTGGACTAACTTGGCCTAAACAGACAACATAACCTTGGCACTGCACTTGAACCCTTACAAATTCATATTTAGGTAAATTAAGCACTAAATCATCAGAGGACAGTCTCTGCAGCAAGGCATCTGGTTGGCTCAAGTGTTGTTCCCAAGTATTGCTAAAGATTACAACATCATCAATGTAGGTTACACAACCATCCAAACCTTGGGTGATATCATTCATCAGCCTTTGGAAGGTGGCAGGAGCATTCTTCATACCATAGGGCATGACTTTACATTTATAAGTATTGCCACCAACCACAAAACAGGAAATTTCTTGGGCCCTTTCTGTGAGAGGGACTTGCCAATATCCCTTCATCAGATCCAACTTGGTTAAGTATGTAACAGTGCCAATAGCATCTACACAATCATCTACTCTAGGTAACGGGTAGGTGTCCGTTTTCGTAAGAGAGTTAACTTTGCAGAAATCAATGAATCAATGCAAAGACGATGGGATCCATCGGGTTTAGGAACCACCATGACCGGGGAGCACCACTCACTTTGACAGGGCTCGACTAACCCTTGCTGTAACAGGTAGTTCAGTTCCTCCTGGATGATGGTCTGCTTCGAAGGACTAGCCCGGTAGGGTGACTGCTTCACAGGACCAG
The DNA here is from genome assembly GCA_018397915.1 of Birgus latro. Classification (NCBI taxonomy): domain Eukaryota; kingdom Metazoa; phylum Arthropoda; class Malacostraca; order Decapoda; family Coenobitidae; genus Birgus; species Birgus latro. Next base: position 5,919 of record JAGKTI010040781.1, read on the forward strand.
CATCTCCAACGACCACATCATGCTGTGCAACATCCGTCCGTCCTGGGGTGTCCCGGAAGACATCAGGGAACTTGCTGAGAAGTTCAACCAGCTCGGCACGTTGCTGTGCAGTCAAGTGGGAGAGCTTATCAGCCAGCGTACTCCAAGCGCGCTGGTTTCCTCTCCAACTGGTCGTCTGGTCCAACGTCAAAGGGCAGCCCTCATACTCCGCCAACTCGGTAGCCGCCATCACACACGCAGCCTTAGAGGGGTCCACGTCTCGCCTGTGGTACTCCTTCAACATACTGATATGGCACAGTCTCCATTCCTTCCTCCGGTCTGGGGTTAACATGACATAATTTACTTCACCTACCCTCTTCTCAACCACATAAGGACCCACAAAACTTGCCTGCAGAGGCTGAGCATGAATGGGTAGTAAAACAAGGACTAAGTCACCCGGGGTGAAGATCCTGTTCCTAACTTTCTTAGAGTGGTCATACCATCTCTTCATCTTCCGCTGAAGTGACTCTAAGTGTGCCCTGGCTACTTGCATGCTATAGGCCAATCTGTCTTTAAATTTTGACACATAGTCTAAGAAGTTAATCTGATCATCATCCTTGACCCATTGTTCTTTGAGAAGTTTAAGTGGGCCTCTTACTTCATGGCCAAAAATCAACTGAAGTGGAGAGTAGTCTAAAGACTTACTTGGTGCCTCTCTAGTTGCAAACAGTAAAAAGGGCAAACACTTGTCCCAGTCCTTTTCATCAGCACACAACTTCTTGAGCATGTGTTTCAAAGTTTGGTGATACCCCTCTAATGCACTCTGACTCTGAGGATGATATGCTGTGGATGTGATCTGGGAGACGCCTAACTCCTTAAGGGTTTGTCTGAACAGTCTGGAATTAAAATTGCTGCCTTGGTCTGATTGAACTTCCTTAGGGAGTCCAAAATGGGTAAAGAAGGTTAGCATCTCTTTTACAACCAATTTAGCCAAAATATTCCTCAAGGGAATGGCTTCAGGATATCTAGTGGGCATGTCTAACATGGTGAGGATGTACTGGTGGCCTGAAGAGGTTTTAGGCAAAGGACCAACAATGTCCACAAGGACTCTAGTGAATGGGGCCTCAAACACAGGTAGAGGAATCAAAGGAGCCGCAGGGATCGGCTTATTGCTCTTACCGACTAGCTGACAGGTGTAACATGACCTACAGAACCGAGCGACATCTCGACAGATTCCAGGCCAATAAAAATGCTGCCAGATGAGGGAGAGTGTCTTCCTCACCCCCAAGTGACCTGCTAAAAAAGAGTCATGAGCAATGGACATAATTCTTTGCCTATAGGGCCTTGGAACTACCACCTGGTGTACCGTCTCCCACTCATTATCATGAGCAACACTAGGAGATCTCCACCTTCTCATTAATACGTCGTTTGGCAGTAAATAATAACATTCTCTCAATTCAGACTCACATTCAGCTTCCCTAACTGCAGAGTCAACTAAAGTGGCAATCTCTGGATCAGATCTTTGCACATCAGCCAATCTTTCATTTATATCAATGTGAGGAGAATCATCAATCTCAGAGTTATTTAACTGGGCGAAAAAGGTATCACCAAGCCCAATAACATCATCGGCATTGCCAGTGGCATGACTATCAACATTACCACGGCTGGCCTTTGCCGTCATAGACTCTGGTTACAGCACACGCGGGAAATACAATAGAATCCAACTCTATTGTCCTATCCTCACTCAGGGGAGTCTTCGACACACAGGGAACAGCACTTACCTGTCCTCCCGCCAAGTCATTGCCCAAAAGGAAAGTGACTCCTTGTACAGGAAGTTGGTCAACAACACCCACACTCACTGAACCAGTAACTAACTCTGACTGGAGCTTCACCTCAACTAGGGGAACAGATACAAACTCAGCTATACCTTGCAACAAGACATATTCATTAGGGTCAGCTACATCAACAATCCCCTTCAACATCAGTGACTGAGAAGCTCCTGTGTCTCTAAGTATAGTGACTTCCTTACCACAAATTCCATCAAGTGAAACAAACCCTTTAGATATAAAGTTAGCAAATAAATTATTTGGGGAGGAGTCACTTACTGTACTACTTGGGGGAGGACACTCTTATGGAGTCTTATTAGCACTCTCACTTGAACCTGACGGCTGCACTGCTCCAGTCTTACTAGTGTCTAACAATGGCTCTACAGGAGTCTCTCTGTCAACCACTGACAGCTCCACTCTGGCCTTATCAACAATTTGCACTTGCTGGGCTGGTGTCTTACTACCGCTAACAATAACTGTGGAAAGCTGCTCACTGTTGGTGTCAAAAGCTCCCGAAGAGTTTACCAAAGTAATATGTTTCACATTAAAACTTTTCCCTCGTTTCTTCCAGCACCAATCCTCCTAGTCCCCTGTTTTCTGGCAATACTGGCGAAATCTGACACCTTTTCTTGACCCTCTGGCAACACTGTCCTCACTTACTTTCGTGGAACTAACATGCTCTGGGGTTGCAACATTTCCACTAGTGTCACTTAACATCAACTTGCCTTTACCAGAAGAAGGGTTCACAAAAACCGGTTGGTTCACTCTCCTACCCTTAGCAAATGAATGAGGCTTACGTTCATGCTTATGAATAATACTATAATTATCAGCAACAAAGGCAGCCTCATCTAGGGCATCTACCTGCTTCTCCACCAAGTGTGTTGCAATATCCCTGTCTATTTTATCAGCAAAACTCTCCAAGACCATTAACTCCCTCAATTTTGGGAAAGAATTAACATTTTTAGCATATAACCAATTGTCAAATAAATCTGTAAGTATTCTAACATACTCCACATGAGTCTGATCTTTCTGTATAAAAGTGGATCTAAACTTAAATCTATATGCCTCTGGCATGAGTTCGTATGCCTTTAGAATGGCCTTTTTTAGACAATCATAATTAGCACTTTGCTCCACTGATAAAGAAATATAAACCTCTTGAGCCTTTCCTTTTAAAACACTCTGCAACAGTACTGTCCACGAGTCTTCTGGCCATGAGAGACGACCTGCCACCTTTTCAAACATTTGAAAGTACCTAGCGACGTCTTGCTCGTTAAAGGGAGGGACCAGATTAATAACCTGCTGCAAGATGAACTACTAGCTCTAGGTAAACTATCAGCTTGCTTCATTCTGAATTCGTGATCCATTTCCTTTTGTCTCATCTGGGCTTGTATTTCTAGTTCCCTCAGCTTAAGTCTGGCTATCTCAAGTTGTATTTGGTCACTAGACTCATGAACAGAAACAACAGTGGGCCCTGGCATTTCCGATGATAAAGACTCAGGGTTAACGACTTGTGCAGTATCAACTGGCTCAGGACTAGCAATGAAGGACTCACTTTGTGCAAACATAATTTCCAACACTAAATCAAGTAAGCTAGTCTTATTAATGGAGGCAGGAAATGTCACATTTAAGGCCTTGGCAAGCAATTTTAAGCTCGTGCTTCTTAAGAGTTTTCACTATGATTGGGGTAGGCTATCACTATCACTGATCATATTAAAGTAAGCACTGTGTATTTGCAAAAGTTATTAATATGTCAGAGCAATCCTGGAAAAAGGTCACCAAATTTTTATGGAGACCAAAGTTATTAATACACCACAGGGCTATCCTGGTATGACGTCGCCAAATTTTGTTATGGACGTGTATATTAAGGTGCACTCTTAACCCTTAAATTAATCACCAAAATGAATAAGGTAAAGTTCACACGAAAACTAACTTAACTTTACTGTACACTATAACACACACATCCGAATACAGATTTCAGGTTCGGATTACAAAAAGAAAAATATACAAATATTGCTCTCCGTAATACAAATATAAATTAGGTATTCTTACCTAACCAGATCACAACTCAGTGGAGCGTAGGTACACAAACTATACTCACAGATACCCAACACGAGTGGCTTGGAGACAGGGTAAAAACAAAGTATAAATCACACACATGTGTGGGTGAGAGAAAGTGAATAAATTACACAAGTGTAGATGGAGTAGTGAATAAACTAATAATGGTGCAAAACAAAGTCTTTTGAAACTAACGTCACGAATTAGGCAAAGAGAAACTAAGAGGGAAAGTGTTAAAATGTGACAAACAATGTACGTGACTGTACAAAGACGTATGAATGTGTCTCTTGAAAAATGACTTTAGAAGTGAGCTCTCTCTGCTAGATCGAGCTTATAAAAGGTCGTATCTCGGCCTCTTTTGGTTATTTAGGCATTAGGCATTTAGAATAATAATCTCTAGCCACTCAAACAGTACTAGACCTCGTACGACCCAAGAGAGGCCTTACTCAGCTCACCCATAGCCAATTACGAGCCATCAAGAAAGGCAGAGAAAGATTTAGCCTATTTTGATTGGCCGTTACCCTGAAATATGCTCCACCCCTCTCAAGCTTACTGTACTTTCTCACGGGACA
>JAGKTI010040782.1:0-10350 GCA_018397915.1 Birgus latro
GGGTACAGAGGGCGAGAGGTGTTAATATTGGGGGAGGGGTTGGGAGGGGTAGACCGAGAAAGACATGGGATGAGGTCATTAAATGTGACTTAAGGGTTAAGGGACTGAATAGTGAGGCTACCAGAGATCGAGCAGCATGGAGAGCCGCCATTAGGTGACCAAGGCCGACACATACAAGTATGTTGGAGCCTTCAAAAATGAACGAACTCACTTTACTTACCTTTATTATTGTACAGGGGTACAATCACAGCCTTTTTCCGCTCTGCTGGAACAATTTCACTCATCCATGCCTTCTTACATATCTCCAACAAGCACTTCATTCCATCCTCTCCACTACACTTAATCATCTCTGCATACACCTCATCAACCGAAGCTACTTTCCCATTTTTCAGCCGCTTCACAGCATTCTTCACCTGTGCAAGTGTTAAGCCTCCTGGCAATGCATTCTTTCTCTGCACACTCCCAAAACCAATCATGTTTACAGCTGCTCTACTCTCTCTGTTCCCATTCATCAGGCTTTCAAAATATTCTTTCCATCTGGTCCTTACTTCATCCCTATGGATGCACAACCTCCTCTCCTGACACAAATCTTTTAGTCGCTTCCCATTATCATTTTCTCCTGGTACTCCATAACAACCCGTTATGTCATCCTCAGAACCATTGCCTATTCTTCCATTCATATCCCCCATTACAATCACTTTATAGCTCCTGGCCATTTCTCCTACTACGTCATCCAGCTCATCCCAAAACCTGTCTTTCTCTCTCTCAACTGAAACATCATTAACAAGGATTCATAGTGACTTGGTGGCAAACATTTGTAGTGGGATGTCCTCTCTCCTAGTTCTGTTGGATCTGTCTGCAGCTTTTGATACAGTAGATCATAAACTACTGTTGGATGATCTGTATTTTTATGACGATCGTGATAGTGCTCTTTTGCTGCTTATGTTGTATATGTTGGACAGTTCGCAGGGAGTGGTTGTTGATTACGCTAGCTCTGATTCTGGTCCCCTTCTGTTTGGAGTCCATCAGTTTTGAGTCCAATTCTATTTAAAATCTACACGAGTAGTTTATTGTCTTTACTTGATGCTCACAACGTGTCCTATCATTTTTATACTAACGACACTCATCTCTAAGTTAAGATGTCAGATATTAATGATACCAAGACCAGACTTGAATCTCTATGTCTGATATTAAGATCTAGATGGTTACGAGGAAACTTAAGCTGAAAGATGGCAATACTGATATCATCATCAACAGAGGAAACAGAAGGGGTGAAAACACTGACAATGCATTGGCTTTGAACACTGGTGTTTCATAGCTTGATTCAGTCAGTTCTGTTTGAAATCTGGGTGTTTATTTTAATTCAAAGTGAAATTTCAGAGAACATATTACTCAAGTTTTCAGAGGGTGTAACCTGCATATCAGAAATCTGTACTCTGTGAGAAAATTCCTGAACAGACATTGCCTCTTAACACTCCATGCAGTGGTCTTGCCTTGTGTTGATTATTGTAATTCACTGTGGATTGGTCTTCCAAATAATATACTAACAAAAGTTCAGTCTATGCTGAACAGGGCAGCAAGACTTATCTTTGGTGTCCCCCCGAGAACCTCGACTACCCTGTTCCTAATAAAGCTGTGTTGGTTACCAATAAAGGTCAGAATTGAATTGAAAATGTGTCTTATTACATTCAAGGTTCTTAAGTCTCGTGAACCAAAGTATCTTGCTGAATTGTTAAAACACCCAGGTGTGATGTTACATAGTGAAGATGGTTCTCCTTGCATCCTGATGAGCCTGGAGCCATTCACCAGTCATCTTTCTCTGATCGTTCATTTGTGTATAGATACCCCTAGATTGTATAAGAAGATTGCCACTGTCCATGCCACAACTCCCTTCTTTTGAATCTTTTAAGAGACAGCTGAAAGTCTCCTTTTTTCAAAATGCTATGACCTGAAGAGAGGTACTATGATGAATGATTATAGGGTTTAATTATTGCCACTTTCTTGGGAGGGAGGGAGAGGGAGGGGAGGGCCGAGAATGAGGTGGAAGGATGGAGTTGAGAGGTATATGAGGGAGGGAGGAGTGAGCTGGAGGGAGGGTAGGCAAATGGTGGGTGACAGAGCGACTTGGAGGCGTTTCGTCTGCAGCCACCCTTTGTGGGATTAGGGCGTCGGGCTATAGATAGATACAGTAAACCTTCCATAAGTCGAACTTTTAGAAGCCAGAATCTTCGGTTAGCTGAACTCAGGTCGAGACCACGTATGAAAGTAGGCCGAAATGCAAAAGTAAGGGGAGAAATGGCGCCAGGCGGACACGTGGCGCCAGTCTGCTGCTTGCTTTTGGAGACGGTAGTTGCGCCATTCTTACTGTCATCTAGTGCTGAGCAGTGCTCTCCTTTTTCCTTCTGCCTTACCATGGATGGTTCAAAGCTTAAAAGAAGTGATACTGGCACCTCTAGTCGTAAAGGAATGAAGCTAAAAAAAAAAAAAAAATGTGCGCGTGTGACTTAGTGTAGTGATCATTATTAAAGTTCAGTACTATTATTACTGAAAGTGTTACATTGCAGTCTATTACAGTGATTACATTTAACTTTACTTCTTAATATACAGTGAAATAAATACTGGGTACTGTTTAGAATTTACGTTAAAGTGTAAACTCACCCACCTCCACCAACTCCGTCTCCAAAACAAAACAAACTGCTGACGAATCTACTGCCTCTAACGAAAGGTGTTACACTGCAGTCTATTACAGTGATTTCATTTAAGTTTAGTTCTTAATACAGAGTGAAATAAATACTGGGTACTGTTTAGAATTTACGTTAAAGTGTGAACTCAACCACCTCCGTCTCCAAAACAAAACAAACTGCCAACGAATCTACTGCCTCTAACGAAAGGTGTTACACTGCAGTCTATTACAGTGATTACATTTAAGTTTAGTTCTTAACGTAGAGTGAAATAAATACTGGGTACTTTTTAGAATTTACGTTTAAGCGTGAACTCAACCACCTCCACCACTTCCGTCTCCAAAACAAAACAAACTGCCGACGAACCTACTGCCTCTGACGAAAGGCAAATTATGTGCACTGAATTCTTTCTTTTTTGTCTTTCTTTATTAATTTATACACTGTATATGCTCCTTTACTTCAGTGTTAAGAAGACAAGTAATAAGTATTGTTATTGCAATTTGGGGGGGTGAAAATCCATCTCCAACACACGCTGCCGACGGTCTGTACTGCCTCTGTGAATGAGTTTCTACCAATTAACCACTTCAGTACTGTGATGTCTATTTCTACTTTATTTACGCTTCCTCCAGCCGATTTGATGGCACTCAGGACTGGACTCACATACTGAAGGGGCTAACGAAGGCTGTATCAACCCCGTGCACTTCCACAGATCCAACCTACACTGACTAAAATTGTCTGGTGGCAGCAAGAACAAAATGGAAATACACCCAGCACTGAAGAGGTTAAATGTATATTAAATGCACTAAATTGTTTTTTGTCATAACTTACTTATTTATATATGCTTCTTTAATTTAGTGTTAAATGGACAAGTAATAGGTATTGTCTTAGCAATTTTGGGGGGTGAAAATTCAGTAATTTAGCAATTTTGGGGGGTGAAAATTCAGTAAGCTGGAAAATTTGGTAATTTGACCCAGGGTAGAGCCCCATATAGTTCGGCTTATGAAGGGTTTACTGTAGATAGATAGATATTTTTTTACTGATGAAGTTTGTACTGTATATGAAATGTCACAATTCTTGTAACTGTTAAAATATTGTATATGTGTGTCGAACGCTAGTGAATTCCCTATCGAAGAACTAGTGCTTTTGGGAAACAAAAGACCAGATTATTATTATTATGGTAGGTGGGGGGGCCCATCCTCCACCCACTCTTAGTGTAGTGGTACTCTGTTTTTAGGGTAGCTATACACCGAATGGCAAGCCAAATGATTTCCTGTAAACCAGGAAAGCATTTACAATGCCAGATGCTAACCTTACAACCAACCAACACATGTTACCTACATGGTAACAAGTGGGTTGGCGGAGGGTTAGTGCCCCTCCCCGGAAAACAAATAAAAATACGAACAAGAAGCTCGGACCAGGACTGACCAAAAGGTGACAACTAAGGACGGAACAAAGGATGTGATATGGATTGCAACGTGGAATGTAAAGGGTTCAAATGATGAGGTGAAAGAGAGAGAGATTGTCCAGGGGCTTGAGGGTGCAAAATTGGAAGTATGTGGATTAACTGAAACTAAATGGAGAGGTGAGAGTGTGAGAGAATAGGAGTATGGATGGGGTATACGTATGTGCAGGAGTAGATGAGAATGAGAAGGCAAAAGGAGGAGTGTGTATTGCTGTGAGTAACAAATGGAAGGAGAATATAAGACAGTATGGATCAGTTGGCTCAAGAATTGTGTGGGTAAGATTGAAAGTTGGACTACAAATGTGGGCAATTGTGTGCGTGTATATGCCAATGCAAGATCATGCAAGCAGAGTGAGAGAAGAGTTCTGGACAAATGTGGATGCATGCTTGGAAAGTTTTAAAGGAATGAGAGAGTGTTTTTGACTGGCGATATGAATGGTAAAGTAGGGAGTGTGATGGTGGATGGAGCAGTTGGTAAGTGAGGTGTGCCTGCTGAAACATATGAGAATGGCAGTAGTGGACATCTGTGCCGGGAGAAGGCTGGTGATAGCCAATACCCTCTTCAGGCACAAAATGATTCATAGGTATATGTAGCAAGTGATGAGAAGGGTGGGTGGTCAACTGAATGAACGAAAGGCAATGGTTCATTATGTGTGTGTGGATGAAAGGATGCGAAGGTGTGTAATGGATGCAAGAGCACAAAGAGGTTTGGTGAGTGGACTTTCTCACCACCACCAAGTGGTGGTGAGAATCAAGGTTCAAGTGAAATGTAGAAACAGAAGAAGGGAAGGACAGGAGGAAGTAGTATATGCAAGGAGAGTGGAAAGGTTACAAGAGGATGAGAAAAAGGCAGAATATAGAAGAGAAGTGAAGAAGCAACTGGGAAACTATAGTTTGAAGTAGATAGGGGAGATGGATGATGCGTGCAAGATATTCACAGAAGAAATCTGCGCAGCAGCATATGAGGTGGTGTGTGGGGTGAAGACAAAATGGGGTGCAAGGAACAGCATGGTGGAATGAAGTGGTGAAACAGGCTGTGGCACAAAAGAAGAAACCATCAGTGAGTGGATGAGAAACATGGGTGTGGAAGAAGCTGAGACATGGAAGAAAGAGTTAAATGTAGAAAGGAAGAGAGAGGAGAAAAGTTTAGTAAGAGAGGGTAAGAAGAGAGTGGATGGGCAGCTTGGAAGGAATTTGAGTGTAAAGTGGAGGGAATGTAAAAAAAAATGTTCTGGAAAGAGATAAAGAGAGTTAGACAGGGTGCTAAAGAAGATAGTCAGGGAATGAAAGATAAAAATGGTAGATTACTAGTGAAGAAGGGAGAAAAAGCGTGCAGATGGAGAGAACACTGCATGGAACTGCTAAACACAGAGTATGAAAATAATGCGAGTATAAGTGGCTGGGGAATGGCTGGGAGACAGAGAGAGGTGAGAAGAGAGGAAGAAATCAGTAGGATGGAAGTAGTGGAAGCAATGAAAAAAGTCAAAATGGGGAAAGCCCCAGGAATTGATGGAGTGTGTGGTGAAATGATGAAGCATGGGTGAGAGATAGTAGTAGAATGGATGTGGAAGATGTGCAGATTGGCCTGCAAGGAAGATAGAGTCCTGGAGGATTGGAAATATAATTATGCCCTTGTACAAAGGAAAAGGAGAAAAAGAACTGTGTGGTAATCATAGGGGCATTTGTCTTCTTAGTGTAATAGGAAAAGTATACAGTTGGATACTTACTGACAGAGTTAGGGAAATAACAGAGGAATTAGTTGGAGAAGAACAAGGTGGTTTTAAGAAGGGAAGAGGTTGTGCAGATCAGATATTCATTCTTAGATTTTTAGTGGAAAAGTTTCTAGAGAAGGGAATGAAGTTGTATGTGGCCTTCATCAATTTGGAGAAAGCATATGACAGGGTGGATAGACAAGGATTGTGGAAACTATTAAGCATATATGGAGTAGATGGGAAGTTGTCAAATGCTGTGAAAAGTATGTACGAGGGTGCTATGGCTGCAGTGCTTGTAGATAGTGAACTGAGTAAATTTTTCTACTTGAAGGTTGGATTGAAACAGGGAAGTGTCATGTCTTCATGGTTGTTCCATCTGTATATGGATGGGGTTATAAAAGAGAAATAAGGTAGGGCAGTGGATGATGGAGTGGCCCTAATGAGAGAAGGCAGTGTTTGGAAACTTGCTGTACTGTTTGCAGATGATACTGTGTTGTTAAATGAAGAAAAAGGGGAGCTGCAAGGCTTGGTGGATGAGTTTGGGAGTGTGTATAAGGAATGGAATCTAAAGGTGAATGTAGGGAAGAGTAAAGTTATGGTCTTCAAGAGAAGTGAAGTCAGTGAATGTACAATGAGGTTGAATAAGGAGGAAGTGGAAAATGTGAGTGCATTTAAATACTTGGATAGTGTGATGAGTAAGGATGGAAGTTTGGAAGGTGAAGTGCTTCGAAAGGTACAACAAGGAAGAAAGGCTGCTGGTTCCTTGAAAGCAGTGATAAGAAACAGGGAAGTGAGCATGGAAGTGAAAAGTTAGTACATGACAGTTTCATGGTATCAACTCTAACGTATGGAAGTGAAGCTTGGACCTTGTTGGAGGGACAGAAAGTCAAGAGTGAGAGCAGTGGAAATGAGTTAGTTGAGAGGAGTCTGTGGAGTCACATGGAGACAGACTGACAAATGAGGATGTGGATGCGAAAGGAAGCGTTAGGAGAAACACAGCGAGGTGGTTTGGCCATGTGGAGAGGATGGAGAGTGAGAGACTGATGAGGAGAGTGTATGTGAGTGAGGTGGAGGGAGGGAGGGGGAAGGGGAGGCCGAGGATGAGATGGAGGGATGGAGTGGAGAGGTATATGAGAGAGGGGTGTGTGAGCTGGGAACAGGGCAGTGAAACAGTGGGAGACAGGGCGACATGGAGGCGACTTGTTTGTGGCCACCCCTTATGGTTATTAAGGCGTCTGGCAATAGACAGATAGATAGATAGATAGGTAGATAGATTATTATTATTATTATTGATTCTTTTCAAGTCATTTAATTCCAACTACAATGATATATGGTCTAAACATTCTGAAAGTTTTAGTTCAAGAATTTTTCCATTAAACCCACCGAGTCCCAACGACGTACGATGCATGTCACTACTTCTTCCGCAGACACACCTACTGACGTGCATCATATGTCACTCAATTGCAAGGCCCATTGTGTGCACATTTTTCAACATTCGCAGGTGCTTTTTGGTAGGCATATGTGGGAGACCTTCCTCTACCTGCTGTCAAAGTGGGGATACTGCCTGGCCCCACCTAACCCCCCTTCCCCCCCTTCCCCCCCACACTGTGCAATTCACCTGTTAGCAGCAACCTGGCCAGTAAAGGCATGTTGCCCCACGGTCTCTCCAATGACAAAATTCACAGTGAAAGTGATTTCTGAGGTGGAGGCCAAAGAAACGAAGAAGCTAAAGGTAGAAACCAAATAGAAGTAATGAGGTGGTAATGTCATATACTGGGGTTTTGGGTGAATGAACAATGCTTTTATCGCCTATATTATTGTGTGGAAACCAATATGGACTTGTACTACACATAAATTAGTACCAAATAAATAAATAAATATGTAATTTAAAGCGGGTTGAATTTGTTAACCCTTCCATAGTTTGTCTTCTAAAGCCAGGTACCCTGAAAAAGAAGGAAAACGTAAGGGCAAATGACACCTCTATCAATTTTTAACCTCAGGAGGGTGCTTTCTCTATGAATTTTCGATGTTTCTCACCAAAAGCGGAGGTTTGGGCCAACAAAAAAAAAAGTTGAAAATCGGTCGGGATCTGGGGGTAGGCTGGGTAAAAAACTGGTCGGGACTGGGCGAGTTAAGACAGTGAACGGGATGTGATATATGAATGTATTTTTGGAAAATAATCAACATTATAGCCTTAGTTCACACTTAAAATGGTGGAGCAATAAGTGCTATGGTCTAGGGTCACTGGATAAAACAAACATTTATATATTTTTCATTGTTACTCAGCTGATTCCGATTACTGGATAATTTTCCTTTTCAATACAGATACCGGTATTAAAAGGTTTTTGCTTGCCAATTTACAGCACTAGGCCCTACTTAAGAAGTTAATTCCAGGTGGTGGATACAACTAACTTCTCCCATCCCTCATACCCGTGGAACCTCTTGCCTCATGCCCACTGAAGATCTCTCTGTGGTATGTGTTTCTTCCTCACTGTGCCATTTTCACCACATTCTGTTAACCTAACAATGCCTATGGGGGTTTCTGGTATGTATCATAACAGTATGTATGTATTTAGTGGGCCTAAATTATCATAAATGGGAAAATATGAACTGACACTTAGGATGCAGGGTACTAATCAGGATAAATCCCATGGGTTCTGGATATTCGACACCACACAATTCTGTTATCATGTGCCACATTCAGTATCAGTTATGTGCAATATCCGTGACAGAAGTGTATATACTGTATTTCATTACTATACTGTACATGGAAGCTGGTCTAAAATAATGGTTAAGTGACTTTTAAAGCAGTCTCTAAATATATGCCAATTTTTCATAAAGAACACCGAATGTATGTGACCATCACCCTATGAGGAGCAAGTTGTATTCTTAACCCAATCCACCAGTTCCCCCTAATTTACAGTACCTAAGGAAAAAAATTTATGACATTTTTTAATATATCCCTGACTTACTGTTTAATGAACATTGCCTGTACAAAGACTTGTAATATTTTGGAACACCCACCGCCCCCCGATTTATAAAGGGGACTGCATGTAAAAACTCAAGAGCCCACCCACCTCTGTCATCATACTTGGAGCACTCTGAGAAAACATTTGGCAGTCGTGTTGTGGTGTGAACGCTGTAGTAGTGTGACTGGAAGAACAGTGTCCAGAATTCTGACTCTGACATGCGATGCGGGACGTACTCGGCATGTTTCTTCCTCACTGCTGGGTATGTCTTGAACACCGATGTCATGATCTCAGGAGTCAGGTTGTACTGGACCTTGCCATTACTGCCGTCTGTTTGAGGTTTGATGTCCGCCTGGGAAAGACGCAAGTAATGGAATAACAGTGTGGGGACAGTAGGGAAGGAATATTGTATAGCTGTACCCTATACTCTAAAGTGGCATCTTTTTCATCTTAACCCCTTTTGGCAAAGGCAGTCTCTCTTATGTTGAATAAAACTGTTTACAGATAGGTTTCATAGAACAATAAATCACTTAACAATAAATCATTACAATAATAATGCATTTAGACACCCAGTTTTGTTTCAAGGAAAAAAAAAAAAAAGGGTTATGAAACAAATACAGTGAATCCCTGGTTACTGCGCACACGGTTACAGCATTTTCGTTATCACTGCAAGATGAAAATCTGCACTCCAGCCATTATCGCACATTTTTGGATGAAAAACATTGTTCTTGTGCAACTGAGCTATTTCTGCTGACAATGATGGTGCAAAATTTGTGGTTTCTGATGGCTTTCAGGGATTAAAAGATGAGACCCTATTCAAGGTATTAATCCCAGGTGGTGGAAACCCCCTTGCCTCAGAATCCCCTATTTCAAGCCCAACTCAGTCTCTATATGATACATGTTCCTCGCTTGTTGTGCTCTATTCATCATTTTCTATTAACCTAACCATGCCTATGTGTGGTTCTGATATAGGCATACCCTGAATGGGGACATACCCTGGATTCATTTTTTCGATGATGCAAAATCAGGGATGTACCCTGGATTTGCTATCTCGATGACATAGAATAGGGGACACTCTCAAGAAAACCAACATGTTGTGTTTCATTTGCTTCGCTCTTCCAACAAGCCAACCATCAACAATTTGAAATGCGCTGGGTTTTGCTCATGTATTTTTCAAAACTGCCAAAAGAACCATTGTATTTATCTTTATGGATCAGCATGCACTGATTTCCATTACATCATCATCACCCTTAACCTTATTATACACCCCACCCTCGGCTATCACTCCAAATTGGTGCCGCCACGGCTGCACTACAGCCGAAAACACGATAGCTGAAGTGAAGAATGTATGGTAATAATTCTAACTGGTGCCATGACCTCAATATTTACCCCTAAGATACCGGTTTTGTACCACATAATAACATATTATAGCCAAAAAATAAGCATACTGTACAGACTTTATCGGGGCGGTCCACTGTTTATAAATAAAGAAGATGGCGGCCGCTTCAGCTGTGTACTGCAAGTGC
>JAGKTI010040783.1:0-10350 GCA_018397915.1 Birgus latro
GTGTCCGCTTACACCTGCCTGAGGGGATGCTTGTCGGCTTCCCGACAAACAGTAGAAAACCAAAAGGAGTTGAAAACATTAAACATCTAAACAGAAATACTCAAACAGACAAGGGTACACATGCACTCACACCATTCCTCACAAACCCCTATCCTCTTTGCCTAGAGACCGAGGAAACAGTACTGAATCATCAGTGTTTCCCGCACATCTTACCAGTGATGTAGTTATTCCGCCTAACTCATATATGAAAGTCACCATAAAGTGCAAATTGAAGTACAGTACGGTTCTTGTTTTAGAAGAATTATGTAAAGTGAAAGGAATCACAGTAGAAAACGCATTATGCTAGGTGGATAACGATGGGGAAACTCAGGTGTTCCTAATTAATCACATGAATGGAGAAGTACAGAAAAAAAAGGGACTTGTCTAGGCAATTTAGAGAAATGTCCTGCCCCTGTAATGGAAATAATTACAGCTGGAACTTCAGGTAAAATAAAATCCACGGACAGAGAAATCATAAAGGAAAATTTGATTCATTCAGGACAGTTTGATGAAGAAAATGATCTAGATTTATTATAAAAACATTGACAAATGGTAGCATCACCCGGAGGACAATTAGGGTATACTAACCAGATTAATTACAAGATTAACGTGCACCCAGACACACAACCAATATACCAGCAGCCTATAGAGCTGCGCACTCACAACGTACCCTTGCAAATCAATATGTTGATGAAATAATGCTAAAACTGGGTATTATTGAGCCATCAGTCTCCCCATGGAATGCCCCATTATTTTTCGTGACGGTAGTAGATTAATGTAAATTAAACAAGCACACAATCCCAGACCGATTTCCCATGCCATTGCTTAGTGACGTCTTGCAAAATATTGGACCAGAAAATAATGTATATTCCACAATCGATATGCTTAATGGCTACTATCAAATAGCCCTAGATGAGGAGTCACGTAAATACACTGCTTTCTGCACAAATACAGGGTATTACCAATATAAACGAATGCTGATGGGATTCAGGAGAGCACCAGGCACATTCCAAAGATAAATGAATTATACTTTGTCTGGAATGCTGGGAAAGAGAATATTTGTATATTTGGATGACATCATAATTGCAACACATACCATAGATGAACATCTACAGAAATTAGACCAGCTCCTACAGCTTGCTGATGCTGGTTTAAAAATCAGGCTGTCTAAATGCAAATTTTGCTTTAAGGAAATAAAATTCTTTGGCCACAGACTAGATGCAGAAAGGATCCACATGTCTGGGGACAAAATACAAGCAGTCAAGGATTTCCCTGAACCCACAAAAGTAGATGAAGTAAGAATTTTTATGTCTGGTGGGATGTTATCGAGCTCTTATTAAGCAATTCCTTCATATAGCACATCCTTTATTCCTTCTACTAAAAAAAGATGCTGTATTCCAGTGGGAAGAAGAACAAAAACTAGCATTTAATGAATTAGAAGATAAACTTACAGGTGCACCATGCTTGGCCTATCCTAATTTCATAAAACCATTTATAATTTGCACAGATGCATCTATTGAAGGATTAGGGGCCGTATTGATGCAAGAATATAAATGAGGAAAAAATCAACCCACTGCATTCGCCACCAGACAAATTAAAGGTGCAGAGATAAATTATTACGCTACAGAACTAGAGGCGCTTGCAGTGGTCTTTGCATTACAAAAGTTCCGAGATTTGGTATATGGTTACGAAATTCACCTATTCACTGACCATGAACCCCTCGTGGGTATGTTCCAAGAAAAGCTCCTCTCTGGGAGGAGAGCAAGATGGAGATGCACGGTTGAAAACCATAATGTACGTATTCACTGCATACAAGGCAGAGTAAATTTAGTCGCTGATGCACTATCTAGGAACCCAACAACAATTCTTGTTGCGATATTAGATCTCAAGGGAAACATCCCAAACCATGATGAAACTGGAAAGCACAGAGACTTGACCCAATATGGTCTAAAGTCATATATAAATTGGAAAGTGGCAATGATATACAATTACCAAAGCAACATACACCACTTGAACGATTCACAATAGACAATAATGCCTCATATATGATCAACCCAGGACAACCAAAATGCAGAAGAAATGATAAATTAGAAGTACCTAATGAAATGATACATCAAGTATTAAGGACGATACACAATAGTCCACATGCAGGACATCCTGGCGAGGGTGGGAGATTTAAACACGTCCGGCTATTATACTACTGGCCATCATTACAAAAAGATATATGCAATCATATAGACAGATGCGAGTCGTGTGCAAGACACAAAGGCTACACGTTAACATCTGCACCTAGAGGTAAATATCCTGTACCAAATCAACATGGGACGTTGTCGCGGTTGACTTACTCAAGTTACCCTTATCTTACAGTAATAACCAATACCTTTTCGTTGCTACAGACCATTTCTCAAGATATGTGATTTTCGCCCCAATTAGGGATAAGACAGCAGAAACAGTGGCTAGGGCAATCATAGATAATATCATATGTAGGTTTACTACCCCAAAGGTACAAGCGATAATGGAGGTGATACCCTATCACCCTGCAACCAATGGGTTGGTAGAGAGACAAAACAAAAAAGAATTGGATGTGCTACAACACATTCTCGATGAAAATTATGCAAGCTGGGATGATTGGATTCCAAGAGTAAAAGCATCAATTAATGGATCTATAAATAAATCAATAAGAGACACACCACATTTCATTATCTACGGGACAGACAAAAAATTACCTTTTATCTACGGGACAGACAAAAAATTACCTTTTACCTACGGGACAGACAAAAAATTACCTTACGAAATTCTGGAAGGTAAAAATCTGCCTATATATAACTATGGTGATTATCCTAAGCTCTGTATGCATGAATTTCAGGATATACACAAAAGGGTGAAAAAACAACTATCGATATCCAAGGAAGAAATAACGGAGTCATTCAATAAAAAGGTAAAAGAATCAACTATCAACTTAAGAGACATTGTCTATGGTATCATTCACACTAGAGACAATAAACTATCACCGAAATTTGAAGGCCTATACAGAGTAATTAAGACGACAGCAAACACTGTGTCACGAATCTTCTACATCATAAAATTATGTAACGTAAATTGTGACATCGAGTGATTTTGCGGGAGCAATGAATGATTATGAAATCCACGAGATTTCGCTAATTCTCTCAACCGTCCACTCGCGTACTTATATTCGCATCAAATTGTCAAAACTTTTGTCATTCTTTTGCGAGTGATTGTTTTTATGTGCAGACGGTGCATTCCTCTGAGCGATAATTTCTGAATTATCGCTTCCGCCTCCCTGGCCATTACCGACCACGTCCTTTCTCACGCCCTTCCGTCAGACACTCGGGAACAGAGTCAGTCTGTCTCTAGCCACGGAGCGTGCAGGTTGCTTTACGAGAGCTCGAGTGATTACTTTTCTTAGCGATTTCAGATCTCAGCTTGTATTGGCGTGAATCCCCGAAGCTCCCACCAGTTGGTGATCGTCTACAGCAGCTCGGTCTCATCTATACCGATTAGTATTTCCTTTTGTTTTCCTAGGCTTAAGTTTTGGGGTTATTTAGCTATTTGTCTGAGTTTTTGAGTGAGTGCATTTTCCTTTCTTGATTTGAATTGGAGTCATGTAACGTAAATTTATTTTCTTGTATTCAATAAATTTACAGTTCGTTTTCTTGAGCTTTGTTAAATGTACCAGTCGTGTTTAATTTCCCCACATATTTAGTACACTCCTGCTACTCCACGTTAGCACAACTCTTTATATTAATCACGACTGGTACTTAGGCCAGCTTTTGGCATTAATCCTTAAATCCGTTGTGCTAGCTAGGAGTTTGGCTCAGCCAAGATCCTGACTGTTATTATTATTATTATTATTTGAATGTTAAGGGGAGAAACTAACTTTCTCAGAGGCCAACGGTACAATATTACAGCCTACTTGAGCATCTAGTCTCTGCTGTGTACCATTGAGAAAGTCTATAAATTCTCGACTCTAGAGAATTGGTGAAGTAAGCCAGCATAAAAGTGAAATTGCTACTTGATTTCATGAGTCTATTCTCTCGTAATAAATGACTCGATAGTCATTCCTAGCACACATAGCTATACATTGTATACTCCAATTATACAATATTACATTTTCCTACTGAATTCCAATATTCCCCCTGACATCTGGCGACCTCATTCCAGGATAAACTCCTAGCTTGGAATTATTACCAAATTACTTACTCATTCTTTAGTCACTCAGTCTCAAACTGAGCATCATGGAATCCAGTGCATACATGCAAGAAGCTAAGGATATGGGGCTTACTAACCCCCAGGAAATTCGAGATTATGTCCTGTCATGCTTCAATTACGAGCAGCAACGCGAGAATGCCGCCCGTGAAGAGCGGAAAATTCAGCACGAACATGAGCACGAACATGAGAAAGAACAACGTGAGTACGAGGAACGTGTGAAGCAGCACGAGTGCGAAGCACGTGAGAGGGAACGTGAACACGAGTGCGGAGCACATGAACACGAGTGCGAAGTACGTGAACACGAGCGTGCCGAGAGCGAGGCACGTGAAGAACACAAGCGCGAAGCACTTGAACGCGAGCGTGCCGAGCGCGAGGCACGTGAACGCGAGCGTGCCGAGCGCGAGGCACGTGAACGCGAGCGTGCCGAACGCGAGGCACGTGAGAAACACAAGCTGGAAGTGCTGAAGCTGAAGCGAGACTCCTTGGCTTCAGGCACATCAGGTGCAGCTAACCCAAGCTCTGCTAGCGCTTTCTCAGCATCTGTTCTAGCAACTCCACGTCTCAAGCTTCCTTCTTACAAGGAAGGAGAGTGAATCGAGCCATTTATAGCTCGTTTTGAAGACATGGTAAAGCTGTACGATCTGGATGAGGCAGCTAAGCGGCTTCAGTTCGTTAGCCTGTTTGAGGGCCCTGCCCTCGACATTCCCCACAGAATTCGCAGAGATAATCTCACGTACGAGATGATGAAGAACGCACTCATCAAAGCGTACGGTCTTACTGTTGATCATGCTAGGAATCAGTTCATGAAGGCGCGTCTCCAGGAAAAGGAGACAGCTATTCAGTTCCTTGACCGTCTCACGGCATACCTAGGCGAGTGGATGGAGAAGGACGAGGCTCCCAGCACGCGAGAGGGAATGATCGACCTCGTGCTGTGCACACAGCTGGAAAAGTCGTGGCCTGCTGAGCTTATGGCCCAGCTCAAGATGTCTAAAGTGAAGGATGCAAACCAAATGGTGGAAAAGGCTGATGCTTTCTTTAGTGCATACGGGTACGAAACTCATAAGCAGCAGTCCTGGAACAGGACAAATACTGCTAAGTCTGGGAAGCAATCTCAGACTGAACCCAAGCATCAAGGCCATTCTCAGAATAATGGCCAAGGTCCAAACAAATCGCAGAAGGACCAGGGGCAGAATACACAGAAACCTGACTGGAAGAGGTACAACAAGTAACCTAACCAGCAGCAGTATCCCATGCAGCAGTATTAGCCATGCAATCGCCAACCGGGACAAACCTTTTCAACACCAGTCCCAGTTTATCGGAGGCAGGAGGCAAACGCAGCCTTCACTCCCCAACAGGTGCACGATGGTGCCGTCCCCACCAGCATAGGTCCTCCTTCACAGATCACTTGTCCCCCTCAGATAGTGAACTCTCCTCCACAGGCCATCAGTGCTCCTGCTCCCCAGATGGTGAGTACAACTCCTCGCACACCTAGTCAAGGTACAACTCCTCATGCATCTAGTTCAGGTACAACTCCTAAGGCATATAGTCCTGTCACATTTGAAGACTTGAGTGCCATGCAGCCTTATCAATGGCTGGCCGCTTCTTCCACAGACCCTTCCACAGGTAACAGTGCCTTCCTTGTTCAGCCAGGTTTGTGGGGTGTTTCTGTAAATGTTCTGAGAGACAATGGTTCCTCAGGCTGTACGTCAAGCAGAGTCTTGTTCATCCTGAAGAATATACAGGCAGACAGGCCCAAGCTCAGCTTATTGACGGATCAGTGAGAGTGTTCACTGAGGCACGTATCCAGGTAGCATCTCCCTTTTACACAGGTTCAACAGTTGCAGTTGTCATGCAAGAACCTATGTGTGACCTCATTATAGGTAACATACCAGGTGCCAAGTTTAGTTGCACCACAGATGTCACTACTCAGACTTCGGCTGCAGTAACACGAGCCACGGCCAAGGCTCCAAATTGTGTTGCCCCGGTGGCTATTGCATTGCTGCAAGATCTGATTTGTAGTCAAGATGTTGTCCAAGAGCAACAATCTGACCCAACACTTGCTGTTGTGCGGAAGAAACAAAAGGGTAAAGTGACCAAGTATTCATGGGGAGGACGAGCCAGGTTCCTTCACAAACAATGACGGCTCTACCGTGAGTCACGAACACTCGAGGGCGAGGTTCGACTGCAGTTTGTCGTTCCCGCGAACTACCGCCAACCAGTGTTAGAATGGGGTCATTGTTCAGCATCAGGAGGTCACATGGGCAAAAAGAAAACCCAAGGCCATATCCGTGCTGACTTTTTCTGGCCAGGAATGGGACAGGAAATAGACAGTTTTGTGAACTCCTGAAATGTGTGTCGATGTACCACCATTCAGGAAAGTTTCCTTCCTGCGCCATTTGAATCCACACCCATAATCTCTGAGTCGTGTGAGAGAGAGGGCAGTGGTAATGTGGGTGCAGACCTGACGTCTCACTCGTTGGCCCCACAGGATATAATATGTCTGGGGTCTGTACATACATATGTACCTTAGCTCATAAGTGCACAGCCACGGCGATCCCAACCAAGGACACCGATGACGAATGTGCAGTCTCAGCGATCCCAACCGAGGACAAATGAGCAGTCGCGGCGATCCCAACCGCAGACACCGATGACAAGCCCTTATTAGTCATGAGCGTTGGGCTTGTACATATTGTATGTACTGTAGGTTAAGAGGGAAGTTCGAGACCCTGCAGAGGCGATCTGAGGCTGTTTGAATTACCTTGTGGTGTGTCTCGAGCTGTGGGCCTCCCTGAGGATTCCCGGAGATTACACAGAAGCCAAATGAGTGTTCACACCCACGCAGGGTGTTAAAATGTGACCTGCCCAAGTTTGCATAGGGATTCTCAACTTACCTTTATAAGTGCGTAGTCACGGTGATCCCAACCGAGGACACCGAGGACAAACGGGTAGTTGCGGTGATCCCAACTGTGGACACTGATGATGAGCCCTTTGTAGAAATAAGTGTAGTTATAAGTGATCAGTCACGGCGATCCCAACCGAGGACACCGAGGACAAACGGGCAGTCACGGTGATCCCAACCATGGACACTGACATCGAGCCCTTTGTAATAATAAGTATAGCTATAAGTGTGCAGTCGCAGTGATCCCAACCGAGGACACTGATGACAAACGGGCAGTCACGGCGATCCCAACCGAGGACACCGACGAGAAGCCCTTTATTAGGCATAAGTATAGGTTAAAAAGGGCAACTTTTGAGGAAATAATGGTGACCTATGTATGAAACTTGCTGTTAACTGATTTTCAGTTAAAGTGTACTTTCTGTTGTGTATGGATTGATTGCTGGGTGGACGAAATTGTAATTTAGTACAAATTCTCACATTGACACTATTGATGTTCCACCTTGACTCATTCCACAGGTACAGTTGCTGGGTGAAGCAGATGTACAGGACCATTGACTGTCTCTGCTGCAGGCTGCCACCTCTTCTCCTCTGCCCTCGTCACCTTTATTATTGCATTAATTTGTATTATTATTATTGCTTTACATGTAGGTACAGTTACACTACAACTGTTACACCTACACCGTGTATCACATACACCACGCTACATAACAATTAGTTTTCAATGTAAATGTAGTGAACTTTCACTCAGTTTGACCTGAGTACAGAATTTTTCACTGTCGTCTCGGAGTTTTTCCCTCAAGCTTGCTTCTCTTAACGTAAATACGAGGCTTTTACGCTCATAGGCGACAATGCTTTTCTCCTGTAACAGGATGATACACACACCACAGTGTGAATCTTGTGTGACTGAGCTAGGGTATGTCTGATCGCTACCTGGTGGAGGGAAAGTTGAGAGTAGGTAAGAGATGGGTGAGATCTAGGAGAGTTAGGCGTGGCAGGGAGGTTTTGTAAGTGAGTGAGTTAGATAAAAGAGAGAAAATGATAGAGTATCAGGAGAAATTGAGAGATCAGTGGTACGCAGTGAAAGATCAGGAGAGTGGCAGTGTGGAGGAGGAATGGCAGTTGTTTAAGAGTGCTGTGGTGGGGCATGCAGAAGAGGTGTGTGGTGTGAGACGAGTGGGTGGAGGTGTAAGGAAGGGAAGTGAATGGTGGTGCGAGGAAGTAAGTATGGCTGTGGGTGAGAAGAGACATGCATATGAAGTGTGGTTGCAGAGGAAGGATGAGGTGTCATATGAGAGGTATAAGGAAAAGAGGAATAGTGCGAGAAGGGTTGTGCGTGGTGCTAAAGTGGCAGCAGATGGGATGTTGGGTAGGCGGATGACTGAGAATTTTCAGGAGAATAAGAAACTGTTTTGGAAGGAGGTGAAAAGGGTGCGAAAGGGAGAGTCTGGGAAGGAGGAGCGAGTAAAAGCAGAGGATGGAAGGATGTTAATTGAGATGGATGCAGTAAGGAAAAGATGGGTGGAGTACTTTGAAAGATTGTTGAATGTAGAGGAGGAAAGGGAGGCTGAGATTGTGGCAGATGGAAGGGTGCAAGGAATAGATGTGTTGGGAGAGTTGAATGAATCCTTGATCACGATGGAGGAAGTGCAAGAGG
Organism: Birgus latro; assembly: GCA_018397915.1. NCBI lineage: Eukaryota > Metazoa > Arthropoda > Malacostraca > Decapoda > Coenobitidae > Birgus > Birgus latro. The sequence continues at coordinate 8,823 of JAGKTI010040783.1, forward strand.
CAGTAAAGCAGATGAAAACAGGGAAAGCTGCAGGTATGGATGGGTGTGCTGTGGAATGCCTGAAATGTGGTGGAGCGACTATTGTTGACTGGTTAGTAAGATTGTTGAATGTGTGCTTTGTGCAAGGTATAGTGCCAATTGACTGGGAAAGTGCTTGTGTGGTCCCATTGTATAAAGGTAAGGGTGATAAGTATCAATGTTCTAGCTTTCGAGGTATAAGTCTGTGTTAATTAAGAGAGTTAGAGAGGGTACAGAGGGTGTGATTGGTGAGGAGCAGTGTGGCTTTAGAAGAGGGAGGGGATGTGTGGATCAGGTGTTTGCTGTGAGACAGGTGTGTAAAAAGTATTTAGCAAAAGGTAAGGATGTGTTTTGGGCATTCATGGATTTAGAGAAAGCATATGATAGAATTGATAAGGAGGCTTTGTGGAATGTTTTAAGACTGAATGGGCTTGATGGCAGGTTACTAAAAGGAGTGAAAAGTTTTTATGTAAATAGTAGAGCGTGTGTAAGAGTGGGAAATGCTGTGAGTGATTGGTTTCCCGTGAGAGTGGGGCTGCGGCAGGGATGTGTGATGTCGCCTTGGTTGCTTAATATTTATATGGATGGTGTTGTAAGGGAGGTGAATGCAAGAGTGTTAGATGGAGGACTGAGTCTAGTGAATGATGGTAGAGAGTGGAATCTGAAGCAGCTGCTGTTTGCAGATGATACTGCACTGGTGGCTGATTCAGAGGAGAGATTGAGACAGTTGGTAGATGAGTTTGGAAGGGTGTGTGAAAGGAGGAAACTGAAAATAAATGAGAATAAGAGTAAAGTGAGGAAGTGTACGAGGTTGATAGATGGTAGGAGGATGAATATAGTTTTGAATGGTGAGTTGCTTGAGGAGGTTGAGTGTTTTAAGTATTTAGGGTCACATGTTGCTGCGGATGGAAGAATAGATGCAGAAGTGAAGTTTAGAATGAATGAAGTTGGAAAGGTGCTGGGAGGAATGAAAAAAGTGTTTGGATGTCGTTCACTCAGAATGGATGTAAAGAGAAGGCTGTATGAGGGTGTTGTGGTACCGACTGCATTATATGGGGCTGAAACATGGAATATGGGTGTAGCAGAGAGGAAAAGTTTGAATGTAATGGAGATGAGGTGTCTGAGGAGTATGTGTTGAGTGACGCGTATAGATTGAGTGAGGAATGATGAAGTGCGAAGGAGAACTGGAATTGTTCGGGAGATGGCTGATCGAGTTGAACGAGGGTGTTTCAATGGTTTGGGCATATGGAGAGAATGGATAATGAGCGATTGGTGAAAAAGATAACTAGATCTGATGTGAGAGGTGTAAGGCTGAGAGGAAGACCACGAATAGGGTGGATGGACAGTGTGAGGAGAGCGTTGGATGCGAGAGGGTTGTCTGTTGAGCAAGGAAGAGTGGCTGTGCATGATAGAAATGAATGGAGAGAAATTGTGATTGAATAAATGATGACGCAGCCCTGAGGGGACATTCTCCTGCTTTTTGTCTGATCAGCTGATCAGGTCAGGTGCA
>JAGKTI010040785.1:0-10350 GCA_018397915.1 Birgus latro
TCCTGTCCCATTCCTGGCCAGAAAAAGTCAGCACGGATACGGCCTTGGGTTTTCCTTTTGCCCATATGACCTCCTGATGCTATACAATGGCCCCATTCTAACACTGCTTGGCGGTAGTTTGCGGGAACGACAAACTGCAGTTGAACCTCGCCCTCAGGTGTTCGTGACTCACGGTAGAGCCGTCCTTGTCTGCGAAGGAACCTGGCTCATCCACCCCGTGAATACTTGGTCACTCTACACTTTTGTTTCTTCCGCACAACAGCAAGGGTCGGGTCAGTCTGTTGCTCTTGGACAACATCTTGACTGCAAATCAGATCTTGCGGCAATGCAATAGCCACTGGGGCAACACAATTTGAAGCCGAAGTCTGAGTAGTAACATCAGTGGTGCAACTATACTTGGCACCTGGTATGTTACCTATTATGAGGTCAAACAAAGGTTCTTGCATGACAACTGCAACTGTTGAACCTGTGTAAAAGGGAGATGCTACCTGGATACGTGCCTCAGGAAACAATCTCACTGATCCGTCAACAAGCTGAGCTTGGATCTGTCTGCCTGTATACTTTTCAGGACGAACAAGACTCTGCCTGACAGTACAACCTGAGGAACCATTGTCTCTCAGTACATTAACAGAAACACCTCCCACAAACCCTAGCTGAACAAGGAAGGCACTGTTACCTGTGGGAGGGCCTGTGGAGGAAGCGGCCAGCCACTGATAAGGCTGCCTGGCATATAACTTCAAATGTGACAGGAGTATTTGCCTTTGGGATCGTACCCGAACTAGAAACATGAGGAGTTGTACTCACCCTCTGGAGAGCAGGAGCACTGACAGCCTGTGGAGGAGAGTTCACCGTCTCAGGGGGACTAGTGAACCGTGAAGGAGGAGCTGTACTCACCATCTGGGGAGCAGGAGCACTGACGGCCTGTGGAGGAGAGTTCACCGTCTCAGGGGGACTAGTGAACCGTGAAGGAGGAGCTGTGCTGTCGGGACCGGCACCATCGTGCACTTGTTGAGGAATGAAGGCTGCTGCACTCGCCTACTGCCTCCGATACACTGGGGCTGGTGTTGAAAAGGTTTGTCCCGGTTGGCGATTACGTGGCTGATACTGCTGCTGTTTAGGGTACTGCTGCTGGTTAGGGTACTTGTTGTACCTCTTCCAGTCAGGTTTCTGTGTATTCTGCCACTGGTCCTTCTGCAGTTTGCCTGGACCATGACCATTACTTTGAGAATGACCTTGATGCTGGGGTTCAGTCTGGGACTGCTTACCAGACTTAGCAGAGTCTGTCCTGTTCCAGGACTGCTGCTTACGTGTTTGGTACCCATACGCACTAAAGAAAGCATCAGCGGTTTGTACCATTTCGGATGTGTGCTTCACTTTGGACATCTTGAGCTGGGCTACAAGCTCAGCAGGCCACGACTTTTCTAGCTGTGTACGCAGCACGAGGTCAATCACTCCCTCTCGTGTGCTGGGAGTCTCGTCCTTCTCCATCCACTCGCCCAAATATGCCGTGAGACGGTCAAGGAACTGAACGGCTGTCTCCTTTTCCTGGAGACGCACCTTCATGAACTGACTTTTAGCATGGTCGACAGTAAGACCGTACGCTTTGATGAGTGCGGTCTTCATCATCTCATACGTGAGATTCTCTCCGCGAATTCTGTGGAGAATGTCGAGGGCGGGGCCCTCAAACAGGCTAAGAAATTGAAGCCGCTTAGCTGCCTCATCCAGATCGTACAGGTTTGCCATGTCTTCGAAACGAGCTATAAATGGCTCGATTCGCTCGCCTTCCTTGTAAGAGGGAAGCTTGAGACGTGGAGTTGCTAGAAAAGGCGCTGAGAGAGCAGTAGGGGAGCTTGAATTGGCTGCACCCGGTGTGCCTGAAGCCATGGAGTCTTGCTTAAGCTTAAGCACCTCCAATTCGTGTTCACGCTCTCTCTCTCTCTCTTCACGTTCATGTTCATGTGCTTGGCGGTCGTGTTCACGTAGTTCTTTCTCATGCTCTCTCTCTCTCTGCCGTTCCTCGCGTTCAATTGTCCGCTCTTCACGGGCGGCATTTTCACGTTCTTGCTCATGATTGAAACGCGATAGGACATAATCGCGAATTTCCTGGGGGTTAGTGAGCCCCATCTCTTTAGCTTCTTGCACGAATGTACTGTGCTCCTTCGTGCTTGGCTAAGACTGAGTGACAACTGAGACTAAGTATGAGTGAGTGATTCGGTAATAATTTACGCTAGGAGTTTATCCTGGTATGAGGTCGCCAGATGTCAGGGGAAAATGTGAGTTTACTCTAGCGTGTCACCATATGTCAGGAGAAATTTAAGTATTCCCAAGAAATAATGAAATATTGTATAATTGGTATACAATGTATAGCTAAGTGTGCTATGTCAATTCTCTAGGGTCGAGAATTACAGACTTCCTCAACGGCACGCAGCAGAGACTAGACGCTCTATTGGGCTGCAATATTGTACCGTTGGCGTACAAGAAAGTTTCTTCTCCCCCCCCAACAATAAAAAAAAATGATAATAATAATAATAACAGGCTCTTGGCTGAGCCAAACTCCTAGCTAGCACAACGGATTTAAGGAGTGATGCCAAAGCTGGCCTAAGTACCGGCCGTGATTTAATTCAAAAGTTGTGCTAACGCAGAGTAGCAAAACTGTATTAAACGAGTGGAGTAATCAAACACAGTTAATATACTTTAACAAAGCTCAAGAAAAGAACTGTGAATTTATTAATTACAAACAAATGAATTTACGTTACATGAAATTCAAATCAAATGAAAGAAATGCACTCACTCACTCAGACACTCAGATAACGGCTAAATATTTCAAAAAGTTTAGCCTAGGAAAAAACCAGAAAATACTGATCGGTATGGATGAGACTGTACTGTAGTCGATCACCAACAGGGTGGGAGCTCGGGAAGACACGCCGATTCAAGCCGAGATCTGAAATAAAGAATTCACTCGAGCCTCTAGAGGCGTACGACCCAACTCGTTCCGTGACTAAGAACAGACTGAGCTCGCATTTGAATGCTCGACGCGGGGAGGGTGGGGCTGCATGCGCATGCGCAGCGGGCCCGGAGCAAAGCCCAACAACTAAAAATTATCGTACATATTAATTTGCTCCTCACAAAATCACTGGATGTCACGATTTAACGTAACGTGATTTTACAAAGAAGAAAATTCGTTACAGTTGTAACTACTGTATATAAAGCTCGTTTTATATGTTTGTGCAGAAGGTTTTGTCTACCACTGTGTCTATCACTGTGTATTGTGTAACTGAAGTTACTGTGTAACTCACTCATTTTTACCGTGATGGGAACGGTGTGAATAGTGATGAGTGGTGTTGTCAGCCACGGGTTGATTGACGTGTTGTGGTTTCTCAGCAAAACACTAGCACACCAACTTCTCACTCTGGCAGCTGTGGTGGGTAACTTAGTAATGATGAGTAATGTTGAGTAACGATGAGTAAGATGAATGGTGAGTGAGAGCTCTAGTTTGCTGCCTCTTCCTGATCTCATCACCTCTGCGTCAGCGTGGTGATGGAGATGGAGGGTGATTGGGGAGAGAGTGGAGTCAGGTGGGGGTTGTGAGCTGAGTCTTTCGCTTCATTTGCTTGTTGCAGTCTTGATAATTGTAGTTCGCTGGTTCATCGTAAAAATTGGAGGATTGTTTTGTATCTTGATGTAGAATCAACTGTAGACCGAAGCTGATCTTGGTTACCGTATTGCCTACTTATGCAGAACGTCACTGTAGAGTTGTAGGCGTGGTATGTAAGTTCTCTCGCTTCCTCATTTGGTTGTTTCGTCCACACTAGTAACTCATTCATCTTACTGTATACTCGCTTGTTGCTTGTAGATTTGTAGGCTTGTTGGCATTGGTCCATTCCTTAGCGGACACCAAATAATATGTTAACTTGTAGGATTGTAGAGATGTCGATGGACATAGTTTATCGTTGCTATTGTTTCTTGTAATCGTGGAGTTGTGGTTGAGGTCGTTAGGCGAGATTAGTGACGAAGTTAACCTACCCGGTCCCGACGGATTTTTTACCCAGCCTACCCCCCAGATCCCGACCGATTTTCAACTTTTTTTTTTTTGCTCAAACCTCTGCTTTTGGTGAGAAACATCGAAAATTCATAGAGAAATCGCCCTCCTGAGATTAAAAATGTTGATACAGGCGCTATGTAGCCTTACGTTCTCCTTCTTTTCATCATACCCTGCTAAAGAAAACGAACTATGGAAGGGTTAACTAATTCAGGCCACTTTAAATTACGTATTTATTTATTTGGTACGAATTTATGTGTAGTACAAGTCTATACTAGTTTTCAACACAATAATATAGGCGATAAAAGCATTGTTCACTCACCCAAAACCCCAGTATATGGCACCTTCCTTTATGACATTACCACCTCATCACTTCTGTTTGTTTCTACCTCTAGCTTCTTTGTTTGTTTGTCCTCCACCTCAGGAATCACTTTCACTGTGAATTTCGTCATTGGAGAGACCGTGGGGCAACATACCTATACTGGCCAGGTTACTGCTAACAGGTGAATTGCCCAGTGTGGGGGGAGGGGGAGAGAGGGGTTAGGTGGGGCCAGGCAATATCCCTGCTTGACAGTAGGTAGAGGAATGTCTCCCACATATGCTTACCAAAAATCACCGGCGAATGTTGAAAAATGTGCACTCAATGGGCCTTGCAGTTGAGTGACGTACGTTGCACGTCGGTGGGTCTGTCCCCGGAAAAAAGTAGTGACGTACATCGTACGTCGGTGGGACTTGGCGGGTTAAGTTGCGTATAGACTCGTCAGGCGTAGTTTATCGTACTTGGTTCGTTTTTACTGCTTGCATCCAAATTATATGTTGATCTAAGTGAACATAGTGGGTTCATTGTTACCGCTAGGCACCAATGTAAGTAGACTTAGTGGGTTAGTTGTTACTGCTGGCCACCAATGTAAGTAGACATAGCTGAGGGGTGTAATTCTATAGAGGTTATTTTGTTGTTAAAAAAATAAATAAATATGTTGATCTTGTTTTGTATTGAATTGTAGTAAACTCCGAGCTGTAGTAGATTTGTTAGATAACCACAGGTCACTTGTTGTCAATGACGGGAGAAGTTAAAGATGAGTCTGTGGTTGATTGTAGTTTTATTTTTCTTCAAAGGGAATATATCACACGAGCAATACTGAGGCGAGAGCTGTTTTTTGCTTGCTAACTCCGTGTGCTCTGTTCCTGCCTTTCCTATCGTGCCTTTTCTCTCTCCTAACTCCTTACCCTGTCTCCCTGCTCTCTCTCCTCAGTCTGATCTAGGTCCCGTCCTCTGTCGTGCAGGACGGCTAGTGTCACGTGGCTTATACAGTTGTCAACAGTTCTACAAGCATGTGTGTCTGTGTATATGTAGCATTTCCGGTGACACCTTGCAATCTGGCATTCCTCAGAGAAACTGCAAACGACATTTCCTTTCCACCTCCTAGCTCACTCACTCTCTAGACTACGTTCCTCGCTACTATGCTATTATGCATTGTATTATGATACTTTATCGTCCTGACACAGGTATGGATAGATATTTATTACCCCTTTCAGGCTTCTTTTAGATGAATCTATAAACAGTTTCCATTTTTCTGCACTATAATCTCTGCCAAGTTTCTGCACTAGGCCAGTTACGTCCGGACAATAAACCAAAGATCCATCTTTTTTAAAAATATGGTGCAAACTCTTTCTCTCTATTTCGGTACCAAGAGAAAGTTGTGTCCGGATATAATGGGCTTTTATCTTTTAATCTGGTCCTCAAGAGCTCTGCAGCATCCTTGGGGAGACTGAGGTCTCTTACTAAGTCATTAAATTCATCCTAAGAGAATGGCTATGGCTCATTGCTTTTTTTTTTTTTTTATGTGTCCGACTCTGGGCATAGGCTTTACAGCCTGCTAGCAAGGCCCAGCCGTCCTCCATACACCTCTACATGTCACCACTTCGGCGCTTAACACCCACCGTCCATATTGAATACATGCTAGGGCTGTCTCATACAGGACTGGTGTATTGGTATTAGCGGGGTTTTTTTAACGACATGTCGGCGGGTCTTCTGGTAGATCAGTAAAGCCTGATTTAATTAAATTCAAATCCTTAAACTGTTCCCTGCCTCAGCGAGGATTCGAACCTGGGTCCCTCGGGACTGCAAGCCAACTCTCTACCGATCGAGCTACCGCTTAAATACGTTGGAACAAATTCATCATCGTCAACTGATGCACTTTCTTCATCTGAGTGAGGACTGTCAGGTGGAGTAGGGATTGGCAGATCAGGTCTATATGGTACAGGTCTTATTGCTGAATGAAGACTAGTATAAGCAATTAATTTCTTATTCTTTTTCTAGGAAAAATAAAATCGTTACTGTAGTTCTTGGGTTCCCTCCATATCATTGGAATACCAAAGGCAAGAGCCTTCTGTTTACCTTTTGTCCGTTGTCTTAAGTCCTCAACACAAACAGAGCAGACACTGTGAGGGGACCACTTTTTGTTTTTTATCTCAAAGTAAGTGTAATAAGTTTTTTTTTTTCTTTTTAGCATGATCTAATAATGTCTCTGTTTTTTCACTACATGTTTTCCACAAATGTAGCAAAAAAAAAAAAAAAAATCAGGACTTTACACAATCTTTAGACGCCATGACATGATTGTTAGCAGTACAACAAAATTTCAATTTATCTAAAAAAAAAAAAAAATCAGTAAATATCACTCCTTCAGTAAAAAAAAAAAAAAAAAAACACTATTTTCAATAAATATCACTGTGATGAAAAACAAGAAACACTTCATTGACAATAATTTACAAGTGCACTACCCAACTGAGTCACACTGAGATATGACTGCTGCTCTCCAATACTGGTATGACTGATCACTGCGTTGTGTTCCAGCTATATTCTGGCTTACTGTCAAATTAAATATTTCTTATTTTAAACATGGATTATAATATTAGAAAATAGAGGAGTTTGGAAGGGTGTGTCAAAGGAGGAAACTGAAAATAAATGAGAATAAGAGTAAAGTGATGAAGTGTACGAGGTTGATAGATGGTAGGAGGATGAATATAGTTTTGAATGGTGAGTTGCTTGAGGAGGTTGAGTGTTTTAAGTATTTAGGGTCACATGTTGCTGCGGATGGAAGAATAGATGCAGAAGTGAAGTTCAGAATGAATGAAGTTGGAAAGGTGCTGGGAGGAATGAAAAAAGTATTTGGATGTCGTTCACTCAGAATGGATGTAAAGAGAAGGCTGTATGAGGGTGTTGTGGTACCGACTGCATTATATGGGGCTGAAACATGGAATATGGGTGTAGCAGAAAGGAAAAGTCTGAATGTAATGGAGATGAGGTGTCTGAGGAGTATGTGTGGAGTGACGCGTATGGATCGAGTGAGAAATGATGAAGTGCGAAGGAGAACTGGAATTGTTCGGGAGATGGCTGATCGAGTTGAACAGAGGGTGTTACGATGGTTTGGGCATATGGAGAGAATGGATAATGAGCGATTGGTGAAAAAGATAACTAGATCTGATGTGAGAGGTGTAAGGCTGAGAGGAAGACCACGAAAAGGATGGATGGACAGTGTGAAGAGAGCGTTGGATGCGAGAGGGTTGTCTGCTGAGCGAGGAAGAGTGGCTGTGCGTGATAGAAATGAATGGAGAGAAATTGTGAATGAATAAATGATGACGCAGCCCTGAGGAGATATTCTCCTGCATTTTGTCTGATCAGCTGATCAGGCCAGGTGCAGGTAAGGGGCTGGATCCATTATGATGTGGCAGGGGTAAACCAGCTTTGCTGTCGGGCCCTGCTGCGGATGTCACTGACTACACTGCGTAGTTGACCCTCGTACGGTGTGGTGCGGTGAGGATCTGTCCCTTCTCCCCTTTGAGGCTAGCTAAGATGCGAATGAATGAGTATGAGTGGATGAGTAAATTGGTAGTGTGTTGACCTGTCTTGGCTACCTCCCTTTTCTTTGGGGGAAGCAGCCTAGCTATATAGATAGATAGACTAAATTCAAATATATTATCACTGTAATAAAATATCCATATGTAAATATTAGATAGTGCAAAACGATAAAAAAAACTATCAAATTAAATATGTTATTTTAAACATGGATTTTAATATTAGAAAATACTAAATTCAAACATATTATCACTGTAATAAAATATCCATATGTAAATATTATATAGTGCAAAACGGAAAAAAAAACTATAGTCAAAAACTAAAAAAAAAAAAAGTCTGAAAAAATGTTGCTTGATGGAGATAAATGATTTTCATTTTTGAACTGGGTACCCATAGATATATAGAAATCACAAGAAATAATCAAACTTTTTTTTTTTTCAGTGTATACCTGCGTGATCAGTCATTGTCGTCCGTTCATTCAGTTCATCACCCGCCATTCTCATCACCCGCTATGAATACCTGTGGATCATTTTGCGCCTAGAGAGGGCTGTCACCAACCCCCTTCCCGCACAAATGGCCACAATAGCAGTACCATTCCCATCCACCTCTGAAGGCACACTCCACTCACCAACTGTTCCATCCACCTTCACACTCCCTAATTTTCCATTCATATCTCTGATCAAAAACAGTCTCTCTGTCCTCTCAAACTTTTCCATGCATGGTTCCATATTTGCCCAGAACTCTTCATTCACCTTGCTCGCAGTCTTCCATTGGCACTTTATACACTCACAGTCGCCCATGCTTGTATTCGTACTTTCAGTCTTAACCACACAATCCTTGAACCAACTGATCCGTACGCCCTTATATTCTCCTTCCTCTCTAATAACGTTACCCAGACCTGAATGAAACTGCTCTAGCATGTATTCAGAATGGACGGGAGTATTAACGCTGAAGTGATGATTAGTGAGAGCACTTGGAAGGAAGGTTTTTTAAGGGAATGGGCTCTCAAGTCTCTGCCCAAAGTAAAAAAATTTAAATAAATCAATCACTCAAGCAAGCACCGAGAACTCGAGGCCCTAGCTGTGAACACAAAGCATCGCTCGGTATGATTCCGCCAAGCCTTGCGCACGGAATTGCCACAGAACCTCCATGACAGGATTCATTATGGGTTGAAATGTAAATAAAGATAAAAAACTAAGTTGACCCCATATGACTTTAACCTTTGACCCCTTGGCCTTGCTGACCCAATCTGTTCATTGTCCCTTCATACTGTATCACAGACGAGAGTCGGTCGAAATCTGTTGAGTGGTTCAGGAGATATCGTGTTCACACCCATTTGACCTTGACCTTTGACCCCATGACCTTGCAGACCTCATCAGTTCATAGGTCCTTCATACTTTATCATTGATAAAAGTTTGGTCGAAATCCGCTGGAGAGATTAGGGCATGGTGCACAAACACGGATAAATTAAGTCGACCACAACCTTTGACCCCATGACCTGGCAGACCTAATCAGACCATCATTTTCTCATACTGCATCCCTGACATAAGTTTGGTCGAAATCCGTCGAGAGGTTCAGGACATGTCACGCCAAAAGTGATAAATTAGGTCGACCACATACGACACTGACCCCTGACCCTTTAACTTTGCAGACCTAAGTAGTTCATGGTCCCTTCATACTCTATCGTTGATAAAAATTTGGTTGAAATCCGTCGAGGAGTTCAGGGCATGTTGCACCAACAAGGATGAATTAAGTCAACCACATAAGACCTTGACCTTTCATCCCTTGACCTAGCAGACCTAATCAGTTTATCATTGCCTCATACTGCGTTACTGACCAAAAACACTGGCGGAAATACGTCGATTGGTTCAGAAGACATCATTCCCACAATAGTTAAAGAAGCACGCTCACAAGGATAAATCAAGTCGATCCTATTTAACTTTTAACCTTTGATCCCTTGACCTTGCTGGCCTAATAAGTTCATCGTCCTTTCGTATTGTATCGTTGACAAAAGTTTGGTCGAAATCCATCGATGGGTTCAGGAGATATCGCATCCACAAGATAAATTAGGTTGACCACATATGACCTTGACCTTCTACCCCTAATGAGTTCATCGTCCCATCATGCTACATCACTGACAAAAGTGTGATCGAAACCCGTTTGACTTGTTTAGGAGATATCGTGCAAAAAAAATGTGCGTCGTGCTGACGGCCGCATGCACCCACGCACGCACGGATCAATTAAATTTTGTCTCCCTCACCGTAGAAAGTAAATATATAAAGTAAACATCTTCACTTCTTTTGTAGTTTTTCTGCTACCAGGTGGGAGACGAGTAATACTGTTAGAAATTTAGAGTAACAAAAGTGTTTTGTGCGAAACAAAATTTTCACGTCGGAGTTTTCTCCCCTATGCATCTGTGACCCGTGTTATCGAGGGTTTAGGAGTCTCTCTCTCT
>JAGKTI010040788.1:0-10350 GCA_018397915.1 Birgus latro
GCTTCTAGCCCTGCGCTTGGCAGCCAAGTACTCCTCCCTGTTACCACCATTCTTCCATTCCTGGAAAAGCCTTCTCTTCTCCTTAACTGCAGCTTCTACACCCTCATCTCACCACCAAGTTACTTTATGTCTTGGTGGGCCTCTTGTCCAACCGCATATTGCATCGGTAACTCTCAAGAGGTTGTTCTTAAGGGCTCTATACTGTTCATTAATGCCTCTATCTACGGCTTCCTGTTCAGCCACCACTCTCCTCATCTCACTGTAAAAGGCATCCCTTACTGATTGGTTTCCCAGCTTCCATATTTTCCTCCTAGGTACATATGTCCTCCTTCTCATCACTCGTTCCTTAAGCACCATGTCACAAATCAACAGTTTGTGCTGCTGCACACACTCCTCGCTTCCTATAACTTTAACATCCCTCACTAATCTGCTATCAGCCATCCTGACCAGAAAATAATCTATCTGACTACTATTTCCCCCGGACTCGTACGTAATCAATCTACTCACTCTTTTTCTAAAATGTGTGTTGCACACACTCATGTCTATAGCCTCCCCAAACTCGAGTATTCTTTCCCCTTCCGCATTCCTCACACCATATGCACATCCTCCATGGACTCCTTCATAACCTTGAGCTGCTTCACCCACATGACCATTTAAATCCCCTCCCAGAACCACTACCTCATCATCACCCATACCACTCACTACACATATTAAATCATCCCAAAATCTATCCTCCTCTGCGTCATCCAATCCTACCTGTGGAGCATATGCCGATATAACTGAAATCAATCTCTGCCCGATCAAAATTTTCACCACTAATATCCTATCACTTACTCTCACAACATTCTGACATATTCCACCCATTTCTCTGCAACCAACACACCCACACCCCCATATCCGTCAGTTCCCCCCTGCCAAAACAACTTATAGTAGCAATCCTTCCCAACAATCTTTCTTTCTGATCCACCCCTGTACCGGACTTCCTGCAGACATGCCACATCCACCCACCTCCTACTGCATGCCTCAACAACTTCCCCTGCTCTTCCTCTCAAACTTCCCACATTCCACAAACCCACCCTAAACCCCCTGGGTGATTTGCTGTCCTCAGGCTTGCTTTGGTGCTTGTTTTTGTAGTTCATAGTCGGTAAGATAAAGGGGGGTAAACATTCCAAAGGCCCGACCCATTGCACAGACCCAGGTCCAGGCAATGGATCTGGGACCCCTAGCCCACCAGCTTACCTGTGGCTGTGGTAGTGGCCTTGGGGCACCCTGCCAGGACAGCTGCAGGGACACCCTCCAAGTGTGGCTTGGCACTGCAACTGCCCCGCCATTATACACTCACTGATAGGGCAGCCTCCTGGGGCGCTACTCCCAGGTTCGGGCCCCTCTCTATTGAGCGGAAGCAGCAGCCTGGGAACCGCAGTTCCCTGTACCCTCTAGCACAGGTTCGAGCCCCATCTCGCCCCGGACCCATGATCTATGCCGGCGGAACCCCTGTCAAGCCTCTCCCCGAAGTCCGCCACTAGGTAGCGGGGGCAAAGTTTTCTGGCCGCATGCCCTTGCTGGCGTCAACCCCTGTAACATAGTGGGATATGTTGTGTAACATGTAAAGCGCATGTGGTGTAGTGCATAGGATAGTTAGAGGAAATGTTTGGGAGAGTATGCTGGTCTACTCTCCATGTTACTGTCACACTGAAAAGGTCAGCAGAGGGGGATGGTTAGGTAGCTAGCGAAACAAGAGCCCAGCTCTCCCTATCACCAGTATTCCCATTCCTCTCGGGAGTACTACCCTGTTCGGCCCGTGCTACTGAGAGGTGAATATGTATATACAAATCCACCTGGTTCTGACTCATGACAGACACAGATGGATGGACAGGAGTAATTTTTCTGTTTAATTGTGTGACCGATAAAGGTTTTCACTTATTTTAGTTCTTTCATTTAGTAAATGAAACTATTGACTGATGAATAGTACTGAATGGAGATATTGAAAGGTAAGTGTGCATTTGTGTGAAAATGACTACTGTATCAAACTAAGATTGTAGTGGGTGTTGGTTAGGAGTTACAAAAAATTTTCCCGTGACTCTCTTCCAAAATTAGTGTGCCTCTAACATAGTGCAGTGTCTTATATGCTGCAAAATAAGGTGGCACATGAACTTCAGTATGCTGTGTTTCTGTTATTTACTTGATAGCAAAAAAGAACATAATTTAAAAAAAAGGTGACTAGGAGGAATTACTGTAACCAGAATTTTGCTGAGCTTCATTTTGTATACAGTGGAGCCCCTTGGATAGCGACCTTATTAGTCCAACAAAATGGCCGCTATCTGTGAAATCGCTACCCGAGGGGCAAACTTCTTACCTAAAAAAATTAATACAGTCCTGGACTCCTTCAGCTATACCCCTAATTTCCTCCATTACCCATCAGTATCACGTCATATTTCTTCAGTACAGTACTGTAATAAGTTAAACGTATACTACATACAGTATTCAAAAAGTTATCTTTTTCTTTTCCTCCACGCAGTATTGTTTCTTTGGCTTGCTACGCATGTATTGTTTGGCCTTTTCGGTCACTTTTACATTACCAGTACTTCCTGTTTTTTCCCTGGGCCACCACCACCACATGGACCAGCCCCCGATGTTGAAGCCATGATATTAGAACACTCAGTAGCCAGACAATAAATGGAAGGTCACAAAAAACTTTAACAATGGCGAGAGACTGTGACAAGTTGAATGGATGCGCGGTGTGTGGATAAACAAACAATCTTCTTCTTCTTCTTCTTGGGGTAACTGCGGGGAGGTTCACCTTCCACCCGTCAGTATCGCTTAGATATTGGCATTCCCCCAAAAGGAAAGGTAAAGGAAAAATTTAAAACTGTAAAATTTGGTAGGAGAGAGGTAGTTGGAGATTAGTTACAAGAAAAGCTTAAGATACATACATTCACATGGGTCAATGAACTACGGTCCTGACTCCTTCAGGTATATCTCTAATTTCCTCCATTAACCATTAATATCACGTCATATTTCTTCAGTAATAAGATAGTATATTACATATTCAAAGAAGATTAACAAACTTACTTTTAATTCGTTTTGAGTGCCACCTACAGGCCGGTCCTGCAGTGGACCTCAGTGGCTGATGACGACGATACTGTTATCAATTGTAGTTACCATACCGTGGCATCCTGCTAGAGCCGCTAAAAAATAAATACCTGTACTACACTCCAACGAAACCCTAAATTCCTACTGTGAACACTAATAAAATAAACTTACTTAACATGCAAATGGATAAACAAACTTTTAAATCATTTTTGCTATTTATTGTTGAAATTACTGTCGTGCTTGGTGGCTATTGTACCGCAGCAACCTAGCGAAACGGCCCTGACTCTGCTCACTCTTCCTCTCTCATCCCTGCTAGAGCCGCTAAAAAATAAATACCTGTACTACACTCCAACGAAACCTTAAATTCCTACTGTGAACACTAATAAAATAAACTTAACATGCTAATGGATAAACAACTTTTAAATCATTTTTGCTATTTATTGTTGAAATTACTGTCGTGCTTGGTGGATATTGTACCGCAGCAACCTAGCGACCACAGACCTGACTCTGCTCACTCCCCATCTCTCATCCCTCATCTTTCTCTTGTCCCTCACGTCGTAACACATGCAAAAAAACAAACTTCATTCTCGATGTGATGGGCCTCTCAGCCGTATGCTTAAAAATAATCCCTTCCCTAAACTTTCCCTTCCCGTCCAAGGAGTTATGATTTCCATCGGTATTCATAGAGATTCCCTTGGAAGGGAACGGAAAATGTTCAGGTTGGTAGCCCTGTCAAGCTAAAACGACTCATTCTGCTGGTATTTGTTATGGTGGAGCTTTAGAATGATAAACTAATACATCAAAACATGCATATCTCGTGCTAGATAATGAAAACACAACACATTTGAGATGTGGGAGGTTGCCAACACCCATACTGTTGGTTTGTATTAAGTCATAAACACCATTCTGGCCAACACCGCAGCAGTGTTCACTCCTCAAGACAATATTTTGATAAATTATATTCGTGGAATATTATTATCCTTAATGTTGTTATTCATAAGTGTAAGAATCACTTCTTAACGTCCGTCTCACGTACTCGCATGGCAGCGCTCACTTGTTTTTTTCCAGCTGGAAGACATGAGCCGAACCATGTGACCTTGATGGCAGATTTTCCTTTTCCGGGCAAATTAACAAGCAAAATACTTCTTGAAAAAAAAAAAATCTTGGTGTGACCCTGGCCATAATGTGCAAGATTTGTCAGTGTCACATCATATAATACTGGATGAATATCGGAGGTAGTACGTCGTCTGCTTTGTTTATGTCTGGCAAAACATCTCAGCTGACATGGGTAACACTTTTAAAGATACAAATAGCACTAAAAAAAAATCAGTATATCATTGTAAATCGTATTAATAATAATGTACGGCACCTTTCATCGACATTTTAACAATATTTAAGACAATAAACTACAAAAGAACGCACAAAAATTGCAAAGGAATTTTTGAAGAGACGGGTCAAATGATTCCATCAAGTTCGAATAATTTCGGCTGCTAGGCGGGAAAACTTTTCCCTTCGATCAGCTCGGAAGGAGAGGGATTTTTGTAAGAATACCAATTCGGAGAAAGATGTCCTTCCCATGCCTCTAAAAGGGAAGGGAAAGTTTAAGAATATGGCTGTCTGTTTCCTCATCTTCCCAACCATCATATAGGTCCTCCTCGAGCTGAACAGGGGGCAGCCACCGAAGTTGAGGCCATGATAGAACACTCAGTCCCCAGACAATAAATGGAAGGTCACAAAAAACTTTAACAATGGAGAGACTGAGGGTTGAATGAACACGCGGCTCATGGATAAGCAATGGGTCAATGAACTGACTGAGGATAGACTTGAACTCACTGTCTGTTACCAGGGTCCGACCTTGGCAACTCTGCCCATCCACCCACTAGAAATGAAGATCAGCTCCCATGTACCATCAGCATTCAGATCAGATCAGATGATATTCGCCCAGTATTGCTTTTGAATCAGGTTCCGACCTTGGCAACTCTGCCCACCTGCTCGCTACGTGATAAATGTCTAGCGGATTTTCGCTAACTGTGCAGCATTAATCGCTATGAGATAGTTTCTTTCCTGTCGCTACCCGTGATTCGCTACCCAAAAAAAACGCTAACCGAGCGGCCCCACTGTACAGTAAGTCCTCGTATTTCGACGAATTTTACTTTGACGTTTCATTTTTTGCGAAAGAAAAAAGTTTTCAACATGCTGCAAACTTGGTCATTTTCTTCCAATCTTCGTCGCCGCTTCCAGCTGGCAGCCGACACTCAGCAGACGACGCATACCGATGTTCATTTGTTGGCGGCCATCTTGCGACCACCCTGCCCTCTATCAATACAGCGGCGGTACTACAGACCCCTTCACCATTGTGTTTTTTGTGCGGCCGAGAAGCAGAGGATTTTGCAGCTCATTGAGGAGGGGTTGACAGCCCCTGAGATACGTTGCCTGACTGGGGCTCCTGGCAGCACCATAAGGACACTCAGAAAAAACAAGGCAACTCTCAAAAGGCAGGTGAGTGCACGTAAAATAACAATAAAGTAAATGTGTCTGTGTTTTTTTCCCTTAATCTTTATTTTTGCCACGGTTTTTTACTATCAATATTCATATAATGGAGTTAGTTTTTAGAGTTAACCAATGTTAACCAACCAAGTGTTAGTTAGAACAATTCAGGGGAAGAATATATTGTATTGTAATGAAAATTGGTAACATTGGTTACTGTTATGTTGCATCATACCCCTAAGGAAGAACAAGGAACATCTCAACAAGCAGGTGAGTGCACGCAAAATAACAATAAAGTAAATGTGTGTTTTTTTTTCCCCTCAACCTTTATTTGTGCCACTGTTTTTTACTGTATCAATATTCACCTGATGGAGTTAGTTTTTAGAGTGCGATCAGACGCACAAGCTTTGACACAGCAGAGGTGGACGAAACGGCTATAAGACACCACTTGACACACTGCAACTTAGACTCAGGTGTGGTTGACATAACAGAGGAAGAGATGAACTCTAGTGAAGAGAATGAAAGGCCAGATCACATTGCACAGAAGAAGATGACCACCCAGAAATTGTCCCACAGCCTGTCCACCATAACCGACATGGCAACAACCTTTGAGACACACCGGGACTGTGCCTGAGGCTACCCAGATCCTATCCACCTTGAATGATCTGAAGTCTCAAGTGATGGCAGTCTACAACAGAAACATACTGGAGCAGAGACAAGCCAGGATCACACGATTTTTTAATGTGACACAGAATGTGGCTGCTATTATGCAAGACTTAGATGTGACAGGAGAGGAGGATGAAGGAGGAGAAGTGGACAGAGAGGAAGTGGAGTTGCTGGAGCCAGAATTCGACTTTGAGGGCTTTGGCTTAGGTGATAGGGCTTCCCCAGAGAGGCCAATGTCACCTAGTAACTAGCCCATCCACCCTCGACACACCTTCACCTGCCACTCATGCCAATTTTCACTTTATTTCTGGTAAGGATTTTTGGTGTTGCAGCTCTTTATAACAGTTCTGATGTCATTTCCGGTACATGTTTATTGTGTTATGCTGTATAAGCAACTAGTAAACACTCCATATTTAATTTTGGGTAGGGCCTGTTTGGTGTTATAGTACTTTGATAGGGTAGGTAGCTGTCCCACTGGAACGCCCATCTATTTTTCCCATTGATTCTTAACTTCACACTTCAACGTTTCATGTTTCGCGACGTTTTGGCGGAACATCAAAACTGCTAAAAATGAGGACTTACTGTACTTAGAAAAATTCCCTCCACAGTCGTCGTCGTCGTCGTCTTTTTCTTCCTCTTTTTTTTTTTTTTTTTTTTTTTTTTTTCAAGAACTGTACATTGTACTATTTACCAGTTGTCAGTGTTAATATTGTATTTAGAATCAAAAGATTGGCTTCTTCACTTTCATGGTGTATTTAATTTTTTCATTATTGCTACTGCCAGATGATTTTATTAAGACTTGGAGGAACTTTTCTAAATGGAAATGTTGTAGATAGTCTTCAGTAACCCCTTCGGTATTATAAATCTGTTCAAAATTGAATAATTGTCAGGTGGTAGAAAAAAATAGTCATTTGATTGAAGGAGTTAAATCATTATGTTGGAAGTTACTCATTATATGAAATTTATTTCTAGGAAACTGAAGCTGAGATTCGCCGATTCACACAGTTCCACAAGAAGAGTTAATGTAGGGTTCACAGTGATGGTGCCCTCCCTACTGCCTCTCATCACTCTAAGCACTTCACTAGTACTTCACAACATGGGCAATTTTGTCATAAAGTTATTTATTTTAATTAAGCTTTAGTGTATTATTATTATTATTGTTTTCTTGCCTGGTATGTAAATAAATGTACTTGATACCACTGTCACCATAACTCTTAATATTGATAGTTTTGGTAATCCGTTTTATAATAATTACTGTTTGTCTTATTTTGGTTTTATTCTAACTTTGGCACAGAACTCCATAGTGTAACATAAGACAGTAGTTAATAAAAGCTTTTTGAGGGCATAGGTTGGACTCCTACCTTTAAATATTGTGGACTGTGATAGCCTAGTTTCAATCCCTTATGTCATTCTTTTTAAGGTTTATGGTAATTGTAAAATCCAGTCCATTTGCCCTTGGTGTAGGAGGGTCTTAGGGTAGGATACTGTAGTCCAGATCGTTTAATCAGTAGGAGATTGCCCTATGTACCTGGCAGTGTTCATATGATAGAACAGCTTACCTGTTCTGGTAAATGTCTGTGAGCAAAGTTAAGGATTTATGAATGGTAGAGAATAATTCTGGAGTTCATGGAGTCCTTGGGATTGTTTGATTTTTGGTACCTGATCAATTTCATCTATTATTATACAAATGCTAATCAAAGTTTTTTCTCTGGTTTAGACTAATTTTTAAGTTACAGTATTATTTTGTGTGAGGATGAAACTTAGGATCCAAATAGAGACCTCTAAATACTTTTATGAAACTCTTCTTAATAGAAGGTTATGTTTCCAAGTAGGGTACATTCTCACTTTTCATTTACAGCATTGCAGTTAATTTGTCACTTTATGTACTTCTTGCTCAAGGTTTGAATCAATTTAATTAACTCAGTGAAATATTCATTATGCCACTGCCAGTTTCCTTACACTGCCATGTGTCTTGTGATTGCGTTATGATGTGTAATAAGACCAACATGTACTGTGAATGCATCCTTAACATAGCAGGACTTGCAACTGCATGTAACAGCCACCAACATATTCTTGTTGCAGTATGTGTACATTGTAAGCATAGAAAATATGATTACTGTGTTACATTACCATCTCTCACATTTGTGCTGTGTGAGCATAGCAAGAGCAGTGAATGCCTTTTGTAACATCCTTCCACACCATCCACCAGTACGTTTGCTCTGGGCTAGCATCACTAGGGTTGTTTAGTTCTTCTCAGGGTTGTATTCAAAGTGACTTCGAAGATTTCATAGCATCTCTTCCTTAACAGTTTATTCTGCACATAGCACCCCTGTATCCTTTTGTATGCCACAGATACAAACTGTGCCAGCAGTTTATTCTACATAAAACACCTCTGAATGCTCTTGTGTTATTGATGCAAATGGTATCAGTATTGAAATAATTTAAGCAGCATGCTGGAGATTGGTAAGGTGTAATATGCACAATAATCCACTTAGGAAAAGACATTATGAAGCCTCCCATGCCACCTAGAATACCACCCTCAATGTCATCACTCCATGCACCGCAGTTAGATCAGTAGTGAAAACACCAGTTTTTGTTCATAATATTTAACACTGAAACACTTGCAGAGTATTGCATTATTGTTGCCATGGACTAGAGTATGATAGAATAAAATATAAATGTTTCTTATACTGCTTCTACACTTTTTGCTGACAAGAAGACTTTGGATTTGAAACAAAATTCTGCTGGTCTGTTAACTATTGCTTTTAACTGTTTGAATGCAAAATACCTACTTTTGTATTTTATTTTGACTGACAACAGATGATTTTTATTATGCTCATGAGCAACCTGGGGCATCAAAATTAATAAAAAGTATTGTGATTAATGTCTTGCATTCCAACTTACAGATGGTTTTATTAGCCCATTGAGTCTAGGGTTGTCCATTTTATTTAATTATTGCTAACTCATGATGATTTTATTCAGGCTAGGATAAGAATTTCAACCTGGAGGAGGTAGATGTAGCATTAATAAACCCCATAATTTCAAGAGACCTTATGTATAGTTTAATAAAATCATTTGATAGCAACACTAGTAAACTAAAAAGGACATCACCTGGATTCATGGGTTGAACAGAAACTCTGCAACCAGAGGGTTGAGAGAAAGAATGGGGATTGTGCAAGCGGTATGTTTATGCTTTTATTTGATTTTTAACCTCTTCATAAGATGAAGTACATTATATTTTGTATTACAGTACACTACAGCACCCTGATCTGAACACAATATTGGAAGCCCCCTCCTGACATCCACCTATCAAAGGTAATCTTAAATCGAGCTGATCGGGTTCACCTACTTTAGGTTTAGGTCAGGGTATCACCCATCCCTCAGTTGCCAGCTCAGATTTGGGTTGGGTGGAATCACAGATGAAGCAGGCCTCGCTTATAGAATAGGTTCACATAAAACATAATGGACCACTGCACTTCACGTCCCACACTAAGACATTGCTACAAAATTAGTGATGTAGGGAACATTTAGTATGACCCCATAGGGGCAGTTACTAGCTACTTACCCATGGTCAGTGGGTCTGCTCGTCCAGACAGACTGGGGTTAAGCTGTAGCAACAACAGCTACTTTTTATACTTGCTATCCTGAAATAATCTTCTTAACTTTTTTTTTGTAAAGACTTCATATGGAAAAAGTTAATGAAATTTGTTTAACCCTTGCAGTTCTAAATGTCTCTCTGACATTCATTAAACTAATGTTTAGGTAGTATGAATGAAATTTATGGTGTCTTCAGAATGAAGGGGTTAAAGATTGTATGATTTTTTTGTTTTCCCTTTATTAACTTTGGCCAGAAGTATGAAAGCTGGTTTGTAATAGTTAAATTTTTCAGATCATGTGTGGAAATGTCTTTGATCATTGACCGTATGTTGATTTAGAACTAGAGCAATATACAGTTGATTCTTGTTTGAAATTGTTGCATTGAAAGTTGTTTCATAGAGCTGTTGATGAATTAACTTTTTTTTTTTTTTTTTAATGCTTGTGATTGGTTTTAAATTTTGAACACACACACACACACACACACACACACACACACACACACACACA
>JAGKTI010040789.1:0-10350 GCA_018397915.1 Birgus latro
AATAAAACCCGTGTACAAGGTCAACAACTGTGCAGGGGTAAAGAAAGCTCGGAGTCGGCCCAGCACACCTAATCTCTTGGAAGCAGATTTCACAAGAGATGTAATATGTTCTTTCCAAGACAAATCCCGAGAGAATGAAACCCCTAGCATGTTCAAGGATGATGCAGGACTGAGCTGGACATTATTAAACATTAGTGGGTAATCCTGAGGAAGAATTTGTCGGGTTGATAAGTGTAAGAACTGAGTTTTTGATGCACTAAAAATAACAAGATTATTTTTACCCAAATCAGAGATATGAGCCAAGTCAGACATTAGGTGTGCCATAGCCTCATCCCTTGTTTGCTGAAGTAACTGCTGAGATGGACGTTGCGGAAATCGAATGGAAAGGTGAAGGGTGGTATCATCAGCATATGAGTGGATAAGGTTAGATGTACAGCTTAGAAGGTCATTGATGAATAAAAGAAAGAGAGTTGGTGATAGGACAGAGCCCTGAAGAACACCACTGTTGACAGGTCTAGGAGAAGAACGATGGCCGTCTACAACAGCAGCTATAGAACGACCAGAAAGGAAGCTAGAGATGAAGGCACAGATAGATGGATAGGAACCGTAAGAGGGCAGTTTGGAAATCAAAGATTTATGCCAGACTCGATCGAAAGCCTTTGATATGTCAAGTGCAATGGCAAAGCTTTCGCCAAAGTCCCGAAAGGGACTGCACTCATTTAGGATCCAGTAAATCATATTGCTAGGTCATCCACACAAAGGGGAGAAGACACCTCCTCAATCAGGGAACCTAGTATGCCATTTATGGCAACAGCAAAATAAAGGATCACTGATTACATACCCCAGGGGAACACCCTCCTCCTGAACTCAAGGGACAGAGAGTGAGGAGCCCACACGGACTTGAAACTTGGGTTTGACAAGAAGTCACTGAAGAATATTGGCAGATAGCCATGCATCCCAATAAAGTAAAGCTGATTCAGAAGGGTATGGTGCCATGTCATATCATATGCCTTTTCCAGATCAAAGAACACAGCCAAAAGATGTTGTCAAGATGCAAAAGCCCCACTGATTGCTAAGTCAAGTCTGATAAGTTGTCAGATGTACATCACATTTTATGAAACCACTTTTGTGAAGGTGAGAAGAAAACATTTTTCCCTAGATACCAAACAAGCCTCATGCTAGCGATCTTCTCAAAAACTTTGCACACACACGACGTCAAACAAATTGAACATAATTAGTGGCAATAAATTTATCTTTACCTGGCTTAGGAAATGGAAGGACTATACTCATCCTCCAGTTAGTGTGGAATATTCCTTTTGTCCCTTATCCTATTACAAGGATCTGATATAAACAATAAAGAATTATATGTCTAATGACGAATCATAGCATGAAGAATGTCATCAGGTCCAAGAGCAGAATTGTGGTGACACCATGACATACATTGTATTAATAATTAGGTTATTATATGTATTATATGTATAGATTTGTAATAGTTATTCCACTTGCATGGTTTACTCAGTTTTTGTTCTATGACTTTTGTTTTGAAGCTTTTGTTCAAGTACTTAGGTTCTGAAGCTTTAGTTTAGGTCCTGAAACAGTGTATCAGTGAATCAATTTAATTCACTTCTTAAGCACCACTGCCCACAGAGTCAGTCTACTCCTGGCCAGCGAACGAAACACTCACTGTTCTCTTGTATTACGACTGGTACTCCGAAATATACACCAAGCTACATCGAGACTGTGCTTCCCTCGTCCCTACCTCTCATACATGCAAGCCACACACACACCCCACAGAGTCACCATGCTGCTGGAGAGAAGCACGCAGTTCACGGAGAATAAAACATATACAGTATATGAGTCTCTTCCACTAGGCAAAAAATTAAATATCTAATCTCTCCTGTTGATTACGAAAACGGCTAAATGGCTTGGTGGGATCTGATTGAGAAACAACGTGCTCTGCCAGGGCTGAAACTACCTCTGAGTCGTTGGATACAGAAGACCCCTGGATTATAAGTACCAGGGGAGGAAAAGGCGAATACTTGGTCATAATGTTCCTCACTTTCTTCCAGACCATTGGTAAAAGACGGGGGTAGGTGACAGATTTTGGGATAGTTTCCCCACAAGGTAAGACTTAAGTTTTTCAAAACCCACTGATAACGGGCATGAGCTTCCATAAACTGAACTTTAAAAAAGACATATTTATTTCTCCTGTATCTCCAACTAACAGCTTTGTATACTCTCCTTCCCAGAGCACACTCCTCATTTTACCAAGGCACAAGTCTCCTGGAACACTTTCCAGACATTTGAGGAATCGAGGATATACCAGCCTGATATACAATAGATGTAAAACACTTTTCTGCATCATTAACACTCTTAAAGTTAGGAACAGTGTAGTCAAAACTACAGTGTTCTGCAAACTTTGCCCAGACAGCCGTATCCAAACACTGGTGAAGGACACGCTCCACTGGCACAGAGTTGCATGCCTTAATCGCAATAGGGTAATGGTCACTGCTGTGTAAGTCAGCAAAGTCTGACAAGAAAAGTCCAGTGAATAATGAGGGAAGACCAGTGTAAGATAAATAACATAAAGTACCATTTTCAACATGGAAATACGTTGGGTCACCAGCATTTAGAAGAACCAGGTCCAAATCCTGTCAAAGGTACTGGGAGATCACCACAGGGATTACATAGAGTATCACCCCTCAAAGCATGAAGCCCATTTAGGTAACCAAGGAGAACAACTGGCCTAGCAAGTTGACGAATAAGATGATGAAGATCGGTGTGTGAGACAGGTACAGGGACCGGTAGGTAAAGGCTACAGATTATGTAAGTCCTCTCCAGGTGTAACTGAACGGCCACAACCTGCAGGGGGGACTGTACAGAAGAAATAAATGAAATATCTGTACAGCACTGAATAGCATAGCCACCTCGAGAACTGCAGTCTACAAGAGTTGGTAGGTAGTTCTAGGAACAGGAAGAGGTCTGTTTCCAACAACAGTTTCCTGAAGGTAGACACAGAAGAAGTGAAACTCGGACAGAAGCAGTTGAAGGTCCTTCCAGTTGGCTGTAACACCTCTACAGTTCCATTACAGAGCAATGTTTTGTGGACTAGGCATAGTTGATTACTTTAAGCCCTTAAAGGTACGGGGCTGCACGGTCCTTGACAAGCGAGCAGTTTGGACTGATGTTTAGGAGGACCCCTAGAGAGGGACTACCCAGCACCCAGAACAAGCACATTGTGATGACTATATGAAAACAAACGTGAGAAGCAAGACGAAAGTTTTAATACACTCCTAAATGAAAAGAACAGGTTGCTTGGCAAGTGTCTTACAGGCTGGACTAGGTGAAGTAGAGTGGCAGTGAAACCACCAGAAGCTTCAGAATTAGAGTCCACAGAACTAAACCTTATGAGGTTTATGTCCTATATGTCGGAAATGAACCACCAGCGATCCGTGCAACTCTGTCGCAAGGTAGAGGCCACACCGCAGCGAAACACCAACTTCACCCTGCACCTGGCTAGACTCCAGAGACTCAAGGCATAAGGAACAGCAAAGGTCCTCACAAGGTTCCACAACAGAGACTTTAGACAAATGATCTTCAGGCTCAGAGGACTCTGAAGAACCATAGCAACGATTGCCATGTACAGATGGAACGTCGGGCACACTGGATAAGGCAAGAAAAAGAGACGTGGACATCTGCCTCCATCACCGAAGTTGGCAAACCCTCAGCCACAGATGTGGGGGGAAAACAGTCTGCGTAGAGGGTGGGCGAACACCTATCTTACATGCAAGACTAGCCTGTTGCACAGGATTCGGCAAATAACCAGTTGGAGATGTGGGCAGTGGAACGGGCTGAGGGAAATTCTGAGACACAGGATGGTGCACAATTACTCCAAAAAGAACAGAAGCATAACCGTAGGCTGAAAGAAGTGAGTCTGGGCCTTCTTTGCTTCAAGAAATGAAACCTTCTCATCTGTATGAATGGAGAAAATCTTTCCTTCTCCAGGCAGTAGCTAGGGCAGATTTGAGAAGATACAGCATGGGAATTCCTAGAGTGATAGCATTTTAGGGGTCCTAGACGGTCACCAGTATGGCTTGGTTCACCACTGGAGACACAGACACGAGAAAGGCCAGTCTGTACACGGCTGCAAAATTGGCTCATGTGTCCATACCCTTGGCAGTGGAGACACTGCTGTGGGGTTGGCACTTATGGCTTCACAGGAAGTGACAGACAAGCGAGTTTCACAAAAGTAGGCAAGCTTAACTTGTCAAATGTCAGGAACAAGGTCGAGTTTGGGGTCAGAACACGATCGATTTTCTTCTGCAGTTGCTCAACAGTCACCACACCAGAAGATCACAGTTCCTCCAACAGCCATGCCTCTGAGTACTGGAGGAGGCCACGGGAAAAAATAACACCCTTACATTGAAACACATGAAATTTCATTACCAGGACCAGAGGTAAGAGCCAGTAAAGGCAGCTCTTTTCCAGGAGGGACACCTCAGTAAGGATGCTTTCATCCCCCTTGGAAGAGATTTTAGGCTATCTACCATAAGCTGAAATAATGGCACAGTGTAAATCAAATATGGCAACATCTAGCACTGACCCACCTACAGCAGATTTCATCACTAGATATTTCGCTTTCTAGTTCAAGCTGAATGCTGAAGTAAATGAGGACTGTTCTTAGGGATCTTGAAAGGCTCTAGAATGGCAATAAGAGATCATGTGTCTGACGGGCCAGAGATAGATGCAGACAACAGCTTTACAGTATTTTGAAGCAAAGCCATATAGGGCTAAAAATATTTCCTTTCCTCACCCCTTCACCCAACATGGAGCCAAACAACGGGAGGTCATATGCCACAGATAACGCCACTGATGACTGCAGAGGTAATGAAGGAGTATATGCAGGTGCCCAATGGGAGCCTGGATGAAAGTAACTCCAGTAAAATGAGAGCCACCAGACCCTCCTAGTGCCCACTTCACCCTAGCCAACGCATGACCATCCAATTGACTTGGTCGGGGCCAACCAGGCCTTCTTTGATTCCCTATAAAGAGGTATGTTGGTAGCTGCAGGACGCATCGTGCAGCATTATTCAACTCCCAGAACTGCCGTTTCCCAGCATTACGAGTCGCCACGCACGAAAAACACGTGGGGAGGTAAAAACCCAGCCAGCCACACTTCAAGCCCCGCCCCCACGTCAGGGTGACCGGCCTCAGCGGGGAACTGGTGGTGACTGAATGATGTAGTGAGACGGAAGGTGTGCACTGGCTGGTGTGGTGAGAGTGGAAGTGTTAACTTGCTAATGTGGTGAGAGGAGGTGTTCACTGACTGGTGCGATGAAGGAGTAGATGTTCAGTGACTGGTGTTGTAAGAGGAAAGGTGTTCACTGACTGGTGTGGTGGGAAGGGATGGTGTTCACTGAATGATGTAGTGAGAGGGTAGGTGTTCATTGGGTGGTGTGGTGAGAGGGAAGGTGTTCACAGGGAGGTGTGGTGAGAGAGTAGGTGTTCACAGGCTTTTGTGGCGAGAGAAGCGTTCACTGGCTGGTGTGGTGGGAAGGTAAATGTTTACTGGCTGGTGTAGTGAAAGACTATGTGTTCACTGGGGAGGGTGTGGTAAGAGAGGTGGTGATCCCGGGCTAGTGGTGAAAGAGGAGAAGTTCACTGGCTGGTGTGGCGATAGGGGAGGTGTTCACTGGCTGGGTGTGTATATAAAAGGGCGGCGGGAGGCGCGTCAGTACTCAATGCTCAGCTGCCGCTCCAGATTGTGCGAGTCCGCTCCGGCATTACCTGCACCCTCACCTTCACCGTGAGTTACGTGGCACCGTGTTGCTACAGATTTTGTTGTCCGTCATGTGGCACCGTATTACTACACACTGTTGTGAGTCATGTAGTCGTGTGGCACCGTGTTACTACACACTTTGTTGTCAGTCGTGTGGCACCGTGTTACTACACACTTTGTTGTCAGTCGTGTGGCACCTTGTTACTACAGATTTTGTTGTCCGTCATGTGGCACCGTGTTACTACACACTCTGTTGTCAGTCGTGTGGCACCGTGTTACGACTCACTTTGTCAGTCATGTGACACCATGTTACGACACACTTTGTCAGTCGTGTGGCACCGTGTTACTACACACTTTGATGTCAGTCGTGTGGCAACGTGTCACTGCTCACTTTCTTGTCAGTCATGTGGCACCGTGTCAATACACACTTTGTCAGTCATGTGATACCTTGTTACTACACACCTTGTTGTCAGTCATGTGGCACTGTGTCAATATACACTATTTTGTAAATCACGTGGCACCGTGTTTCTACACACTTTGATGTCAGTCATTTGGCACCCTGTCAATGCACACTTTGTTGTCAGTCATGTGATACCATGTTGCTATACACTTCGTCAGTCATGTGGCACCGTGTCACTACACACTTTTTTGTAAGTCATGTGGCACCATGTCACTACACACTGTTGTCAGTCATGTAGCACTGTGGCACTGCATACTTTGTTGTTATTCTTTTGATGCCATGTTTCTACCCTTTATTCTCAGTCAGGTGGTTCCATGTTACTAAGCAATTTATTGGCGGTTTTATGGCAAGGCTTTTCTACACGTTACTGGGGTTTAAAGAACCGGATTCCAATTAATCAGTTGTTTCACATGTTACTGGGGATGTGCAGCTTTTCTTTTTTTTTCATCAGATACAACAATTCTTACCTACATTACACGAATTTATATGGAGAATTCATAAACATATGTTTTGCTGTTCCATAAAGTAGATAAATCTTGTAGGTGTAATGAAGAACAACTGAGGTAAAGTTTCGAGAATATAAATATCTGTGTATAACTTTATAAATGTGCAAGGAAAAGATACGTCTCTGTCACTTCAGTGAATAAATGACCTAGTTAATATTTTGCTGTGAAATTCAGAGCAAGGAGGATAAAATGTGGTTCTCTAGCTTGAGGTTAAGATGTGAGAAGTGGCTGGTCTTTAAGTTGTACATGGTGCAGTTTTATTAGGTCATGATGAATATAATTAAAAAACAATGGGATAAGACATCTCACTTCCAGACATTCCTACACTGGCAACGAAGAAACACCTACCTACACACGCAGGGCAATACAATCTCACCTTCCGTGATGACCGATCAGAGGTATCCTTAAACAGAGGATCAAGAACACTTAGCTGGCCTTAGAGCAGGGTATCATTCAGCCCTCCCTAGTTATTGCCTTAGACTTGGTTTGGTCAGACTCACAGATGACACATGCCTAATTTGAAGAATAGGCATGACACACAATGGAACACAGCACAGCACATGCCACACTAACAGTCAGACACAACATCAACGGTGTAGGGAAGCTGTGGGACGATCCCATATGTGAAATTATATACCTGCGACCAAACAGGTCAGGATGGATTTGCAACAGCAACAAGAACAACAGTAACAGAAATGTTATTTAAATATATACCACTGGCTAAAAAAGAAAAAAAAAGTTATATTTAAGAGAAGACTTGCTGCATATGTGACAGCCGTGTAGACAAAGTACTCTGGGATTCCATTCGACTTTTGACACACTGATGAACAGAAATCTAGTGACCAAGCAGAACAGCAGAAATACACGTGGAAAAGACAAGGGACACCTTTGATAGCCGTACGCACCTTTGCAATACTGTAAAGTGAAAATAACCACCCACAGAGAAGGCACAGGTGTCAATCACGGGGAGCCAACCCTTAATGTAGTCTGGTTAGGGTTAACGTCTAGTTTTGTGAAAAAATGCGCGAGCATACGTAAATATTACGGCGTCGCCCCTCCCCGGAGTAGTCTCCCCTTGTGGGGTAGCCATCGGGGGTTCTACCCTACTTAAAACGTGGCCGGAGTGAAGGTCTGCCAGTACGCAAAATTTTGTGTTCCCAAGGCCAAAACCCATGACCGTGCATAAAGGCTTTGTCCAGGACTCTTCCGGGCCCTCCCTTCCGTGAACTGTGTACTTTGGGGGTCTCACCATGCTTAAAGCTGGCCAAAATGAAGATCTGCTGTTATTCAAAATTTCACATTCTTACGTAAAAAACTATTGCACACTCCCCCTGAAGGCCGCCCCCTCCTCCCACTGAATTGTAAAAAATAAATTTACTCTAAAATTATGATGCATGTTACGAGTAAGTGCAATGGTAAGGATGTAAAGCCACTGTACTGTCCTACTCCTCCTTTGACTTACGTGATATAAGCTGGAAAAAGACGAAAATCATGGCCAAGTTAAAGTAAATAGAGTATAGTAAATGCACATTGGAAGGGATATTATCTATGAACGGAAGTAATCCCATAATCACAGAGTTGAACACTAAAGGGATACACAAATGATTAGCAACCTGTCTAATTATCTGATATAGTCACAATAACGGTTGATAATGTTAGCTAACAGACTGACCAGGAGAAAGTATATGAGTACGGTGGTGGGGTAGAGAGGGGGTGAGGGAGACTTGAGAATGAGATGGAAGGATGGGATGAAGATGTACATGCGAGAAAGGGATGCGAGTTGGAGACAGATAACAACGGGATGATTTTTTTTTTATGTAAAGAAGAAGGAACCAAAGGCCACAGGCCTACATATTGTTCCTTCAAGAAAAAGCAAAAACAATACAAAAGAGAGCCAAATTCAAGATCCGTTCAATTCGAGATGCCTGGACACACTGCGTTTGAAAGACTGGAGATCATAGGAAGTAGGAAATACAGACAGAGGAAGACAGTTCCAGAGTTGACCAGTTGCATAAATGAAGGACTGGGAGTGACGGTTAACTCTTGCATTAGAGAGTTGGACAGAAAAGGGATGAGAGTTTGTTGCTAGACGGGTACTACGTGCCCGTCGTAGAGGTGGAGGGATGCAAGCAGACAGTTCAGAGGAACAGTGACCATTGAAGTAGCGATAGAAGAGAGATAAAGATGCAACAGTGCGGCGAAGAGACAAAGGTTGAAGGGAATCAGTAAGAGGAGGAGAGTTAATGAGACGAAAAGCCTTTGACTCCACCCTATTGAGAAGAGCTGCATGTGGGGAGCCTCCCCACACATGAGAGTTGTACTCCATACACGGGCGAATAAAACCCGTGTACAAGGTCAACAACTGTGCAGGGGTAAAGAAAGCTCGGAGTCGGCCCAGCACACCTAATCTCTTGGAAGCAGATTTCACAAGAGATGTAATATGTTCTTTCCAAGACAAATCCCGAGAGAATGAAACCCCAAGCATGTTCAAGGATGATGCAGGACTGAGCTGGACATTATTAAACATTAGTGGGTAATCCTGAGGAAGATTTTGTCGGGTTGATAAATGTAAGAACTGAGTTTTTGATGCATTAAAAATAACAAGATTATTTTTACCCCAATCAGAGATANTAGAAGAGAGATAAAGAAGCAACAGTGCGGCGAAGAGACAAAGGTTGAAGGGAATCAGTAAGAGGAGGAGAGTTAATGAGACGAAAAGCCTTTGACTCCACCCTATTGAGAAGAGCTGCATGTGGGGAGCCTCCCCACACATGAGAGTTGTACTCCATACACGGGCGAATAAAACCCGTGTACAAGGTCAACAACTGTGCAGGGGTAAAGAAAGCTCGGAGTCGGCCCAGCACACCTAATCTCTTGGAAGCAGATTTCACAAGAGATGTAATATGTTCTTTCCAAGACAAATCCCGAGAGAATGAAACCCCTAGCATGTTCAAGGATGATGCAGGACTGAGCTGGACATTATTAAACATTAGTGGGTAATCCTGAGGAAGAATTTGTCGGGTTGATAAGTGTAAGAACTGAGTTTTTGATGCACTAAAAATAACAAGATTATTTTTACCCAAATCAGAGATATGAGCCAAGTCAGACATTAGGTGTGCCATAGCCTCATCCCTTGTTTGCTGAAGTAACTGCTGAGATGGACGTTGCGGAAATCGAATGGAAAGGTGAAGGGTGGTATCATCAGCATATGAGTGGATAAGGTTAGATGTACAGCTTAGAAGGTCATTGATGAATAAAAGAAAGAGAGTTGGTGATAGGACAGAGCCCTGAAGAACACCACTGTTGACAGGTCTAGGAGAAGAACGATGGCCGTCTACAACAGCAGCTATAGAACGACCAGAAAGGAAGCTAGAGATGAAGGCACAGATAGATGGATAGGAACCGTAAGAGGGCAGTTTGGAAATCAAAGATTTATGCCAGACTCGATCGAAAGCCTTTGATATGTCAAGTGCAATGGCAAAGCTTTCGCCAAAGTCCCGAAAGGGACTGCACTCATTTAGGATCCAGTAAATCATATTGCTAGGTCATCCACACAAAGGGGAGAAGACACCTCCTCAATCAGGGAACCTAGTATGCCATTTATG
>JAGKTI010040790.1:0-10349 GCA_018397915.1 Birgus latro
TTGAGGAAATTTCATCTCCTGATAATACAACCAGCAGTTATAGGAAAACTAGCGTCACAAGAACGATTACACACAAAACCAAAATAGATGAGTCCGACGTACAACGACTCAAAGAAAATGGACGCGAGGACTCGCTCACACAACCATAAACCAATCGTGACTCGCTTATTTACCCAGCAAACATTAATTATGATGTAATTCGACCACCAAAATCATTCACGAAAATCACGATCAAAAGTCAGCTTAGAAATTGTAATGTCATTGCATGAGAAGAGACGGTTTGAATAAATGGCCTTTTAATTGAGAGTGCTCTGTGTTGGATGAATAAAAATGGTGAAACTAATGTCATTTCAGCTAACACCATGAATGGAGATGTGAGGATCAGGAAAGGAATCTGTATTTGTAGGTTAGAGATATGCCCAGCCCCTATACGGGAAGTGACAGTAGGGGGAACGTCCAGTAAACTCGACAGACAGAGAGTGCATAAAGGAGCATTTGGTTTGCTCAGATAATTCTGACGTGACAAACGATTTACTAGACGTCCTGGAAAAACATCGACAAGCAGTTGCATTACTTGGTGAAAGCTTAGGTTGTACAAATCTAATCAAACACCATATTAACGTAAAACACGAGACAAAACCGATTTACGTACCAGCATATAGCATTGCTCACTCGCAACGTGCACTAGCAAAGCAATATGTCGATGAAATGTTAAGTTTGGACATCATTGAACCTTCAGTATCCCCATGCAACGCACCACTTTCCTTTGTACCTAAACAAAACGGTGAGATGAGGGCAGTTGTTGATTATCGCAAACTTAATCAGGCAACCATTCCCGACCGTTTTCCCATGCCATTGTTAAGTGACGTCCTGCACAACATTGGACCAGAAAATATGGTCTTTTCTACAATCGATTTATTAAGTGGCTATTATCAGATAGGATTAGATGCAGAATCCTGCAAGTACACTGCTTTCTCTACTGATAGTGGCCATTATCAGTATAAGAGAATGCCGATGGGATTGATGACGGCTCCTGGCACATTCCAGCGATTGATGAATAGCGTGTTGGCTGGAATATTAGGCGACAGTATATTTGTCTACCTGGACGACATCATAATTGCAACACCCACGCTAGCAGAACATCTACAGAAGTTAGATCAGCTACTACACGAGTTAGCCAGTGCAGGTTTAAAAATGAAGCTGTCTAAATGTAAATTTTGTTTTAAGGAAATAAAATTCTTAGGCCACAGACTAGATGCAAAGGGGATCCACACCTCTCAGGACAAAATAAAAGCAGTAAGAAATTTCCCAGAACCCACAATAGTGGATGAAGTAAGACAATTTTTAGGGCTCGCCGGATATTATAGGGCGTTTATACAACACTTCTCTCACATAGCCCAACCCTTATTTCTCCTGCTGAAAAAACATGCGGTATTTCAGTGGGGAGAGGAACAAAAAATGCATTTAATGAATTAAAAGATAAACTTACAGGTGCACCTTGCTTGGCTTATCCTAACTTCAAAAAGACGTTCATAATTTGCACAGATGCTTCTCTCAAAGGTTTTGGTGCTGTATTGATGCAAGAGGATAAACGAGGTAAATACCAACCCATTGCTTTTGCCAGTAGGCAAATGAAAGGAGCAGAAAAAAAATACTGTGTAACAGACTTGGAAGCCCTAGCGGTAATATTTGCTCTACAGAAATTCCGTGACCTCGTGTACGGATATGAAATTCATCTATACACAGACCACAAGCCTCTTGTGGGCATGTTCCAAGAAAAACTCCTCTCTGGGAGGAGAGCATGATGGAAATGTAAAATCCAGAATTACAATGTAAATATTCACTATATAAAAGGCAAAGTGAACGTAGCAGCAAATGCCTTATCATGCAACCCATTAGCCAACGTCACTACAATAAGTCCACGAGAATCACTCCTCAACAAAGATGAATCGATCCCCACAATTCAAGAAATCTCACAGGCACAAAGACAGGACCCAGTATGGTCCAAAGTAATATATCACCTCGAGTCAGGCGATGATGTGCCATTACCCAAGTTACAGGTACCACTTGAACAATTCACAATGGTAAACAATGTCTTATATAGGGTAAATCCAGGACAACCAAACCATAGAAAAAATTTTAGGCAGTTAGTTACTCCTAGTACAATGATACCACACATTTTAAGGACAATACACGATAGCCCACATGCAGGACATCTTGGCAAGGACAGGACAGTCAGACAGGCCTGGATGTCATATTACTGGCCAACGTTACGCAAAGACATACATACTCACATAGACAAATGTGAGTCATGTGCGAAACATAAAGGTTACACGATATCACCTGCACCGTTAGGTAAATACCCAGTCCCTAACCAACCATGGGACGTTGTCACGGTTGATTTACTTAAATTACCCTTAACTACCAATCACAATCAATATCTATTTGTTGCTACTGGTCATTTCTCATGATATGTGATCTTGGTTCCAATTAAGGATAAAACAGCAGAAACAGTCGCACAGGTATTCACTGATAGTGTGATCTGTAGGTTCACCACACAAAAGGTGCTAATAAG
This sequence comes from Birgus latro, assembly GCA_018397915.1. NCBI lineage: Eukaryota > Metazoa > Arthropoda > Malacostraca > Decapoda > Coenobitidae > Birgus > Birgus latro. The sequence goes on from JAGKTI010040790.1 coordinate 2,576, forward strand.
CGACAATGGTGGTGAGTTTAACTCTGAAATTTTGCAGGAAATTTGTAAACAATACAATATTAAGAAGGTCAGTATCTTGGCCTACCATCCAGCTTCCAATGGATTGGTGGAAAGACAGAATAAGAAAATATTAGATGTACTACGGCACATCCTCAGTGACAATTATGCAAACTGGGATGACTGGATCCCAAGAGCTGAAGCGTCACTCAATTGTGCAATTAATAAATCCAAAGGAGATACACCTCATTTCATCATTTACGGGTCTGACAAACGTCTCCCTTACGAAACGTTAGAAGGCGAGCAAATTCTCATATATAATTATGACGATTATCCTAAACTTCGCTTACGTGAATTTCAAGAAATACACACAGGGGTAAAGAAACAGTTAATGATGTCTAAGGAAGAAATGACAGAATCATTCAATAAGAAGGCAAAAGAATCAAACATCAGCATAGGTGATATTGTCTATGGCCTCATTCACACTAGAGACAACAAACTGTCACCAAAATTTGAAGGCCCATATAGGAGTAATTAAGAGAAGAGCTAATAAGGCAGTGATTAAGTCACTATCGAGTGATGAAGAAAAAGAAATACATATTGATCACTTAAAGAAGGTCTCAAGAAACTTAGCTTGCAACTATAGAGCACCGGACACTACCGAAAATCCTAGTACACACTGTGAAAATAAGCCTGAAGCAATAAACACATATCGGAATAAATTGCGGTCGCATACCAAACAGACAAACATAGGTGCAACCAATACAGCTCTCACCGTAACAAGGCATTTACGTGACTTAGGAATCGATTTAGACTCCTTTTATACGTAAGAACGGATATCTAATACAGTTGTTCTTTCGGTAGGTAAAGATGAGGCGAATAATTCCATGGATCATGTTCCTGTTGATATCAAGAGGATCACCTCACTTGCATCCTCAGCATATAGTACGGCAGGGGTGCCTGATCGCCCCAACAGCCTCAACGGCAGTAGTACAAGACATAATAAGTACCGAAATTAGTCTGGACGTACAGATATACCAATGATGTTACAGAAAATATCAGGACCACTCAGAACTCTGGAAGTGGTATTAACACGCCCTTCTTCACATGATCACCCCACACAGAAGGTAGCTGAATTAATGAAATTAACTGACTGGAAGCTAGAACAGGCTAAGCACGTAATGATCACCATGATCCAGGACATCCCATCAGCTGGGAGTAACACACTTGGGACAGGAAACAACATCACGAATACACGTAACAGACGCGGTTTGTTCGACTTAGGTGGAGCAATTTTAGGGAACATTTTTGGACTAGCTACAGAAAATGATCTAGAGGAAATAAATAACAAATTTAACAAAATAGCACAAGTTCTCTCATACCAACATAAGTTGGCTGACACTCAGAACACCTTAATGCTGACGACTGTAAAGAACCTAAGGAAAGCAGAAGCATCAACTCTAGGAATTGTGGATAAAGCAAATGCACTAGAAGGTAACAATACACTATTCCAACGCTTCTCTGTGGTCATGGAACATATTGACTTAATAATACTACAGTTGGACAACACCAGGGCTCAGTATCAGTCTTTCATGAAAGGAATTGCTAATGCAGGTAACGGAAGGATCACTATTAATTTACTACCCATTCACAACCTCAGGCAAATCATTAATTAAGGCATACATAAACATGGTTTGAAACCTTTGTTTGAGGAAAGAAATTTAATGTTATATTATCCATACTTGGTAGCAACACTGACAACAACATCAATAGTAGTCCATGTACCGTTCGTAACAGATGACTTTTTCACAGTCTATCAAATATACCCTTTTCCTTCTAAGAAAGATAACTCATTAGTCACCATCAACATCAAAACAGAAGTCATCATGGTCTCCGAGAAACAGGATGCCGTAGCTTTCACTAGTGACACAGCAATGGAACACAAATGTCGCACATCATTACATGCATTTCACCTTTGTCCTGCGTACATCTTCACGTTTCAGCCAGCTGAGACAGTCCCTTGTGAAATGGCTATCATAAAAAATCATGACATCCCTCATCATTGCAACTTCACATTTGCACCAGATAAACTCATTCATCATCAACGCATTGGACATTCACAGTTCTTCTACTTCACTCAAAATACATCAGTTTTTGTGGCTTGCCCAGATACATCTCCAGCCCATACATCAGCATCCGGTTTATACATCTCACCAGATTACCGTGCAGTCCTGACACCTACATTATCTACCTTGCCCACTAAAAACCATTATGCCATTCTCAACCACACACACAAGTACTTCCAGCCATTGCCTAGGATGAACATAAATGCAAGCTCATACATTAAGTTCACTTCACCGAAGTATGAAACCATGCAACTAATAAATCAGACAATACAACCTTGGGAAGAATACAGTAGGATTATGTTGAACCCATATTATGTATACAGCCCAGCTCCAGCCATCTTTGTGATTTTCTCCATCATATTTGTTGTATTACTTTTGGCCATGCACAGAATGCAAGCGAGAATTGCTAACCCTGAATCAGTGTTTAAGATCTGTTCTGTACAAGTGAGACAAACTGTGTAAATAGTGTAAATAGGTCTGGATTTATATAAAATAACGAATTATAGGTTACACATAATATAGGCTTACTTTAATTATACTATTGTATCTCATTTATATATGAATATATACAGCAAGTCCTTCTCATATATATTGTATAACTGACTACATTAGACTTGCCATTGTATTATTTTAATATTACTATTATACAGTATATGTACAATTTTATAACTACAATGACTACATTATCCCAATTATGTAACTTTTACAATATTATATACTTCACTTAACTTACAAGCTAATTGTAATATGTATTAATATATTAAGGACAATATTTCCTGTCGTTGGTACGACAGTGGGCGTGACTGAGCGATATGTAGTTATATAGGCATTCGTATATATCTCATAACACAATGTACAGGATGTAGTGTCTGATTTCACATGATATCTGTACACAGTCTGTTGTCCCAGACTATCAAGAATCCTAACATATGATGTTTCTCAAAATATCCTTGTAGTCTAAACAAGCAAGAAACTCATGATGTATTCAAACACGTGGAAGCCCACAGGAGATCGATTAGACACTACTACCTTACCTAAACATCCTTTCCCACCTGTATATAATGGCAGAGAGAAGCCCTTCACATCAGAAAGGGAGAGATAGAAGGGGATAGAGAATGCCCGAGAGCACAATTAGGGTAGAGTAAGAGAAAGGGGAGACTGGCCGTCACGCTAAGATCATTGTAAATCGCTATCAAGATAAATCTACAATAAAACTCAGTAACCCAAGAGTCCTGTAACTCACCTTCGTTGATAATACGTCTCACGACTTTATTCTGGTTGTATTAAATAACCCATCATCAACTTCCCAACAAGTACCTCCGACCACGCTACCGAGACTTTTTTGGGATGTGACTCGACATCCAGATTTTATGGTCAAGGAGAGACTAGCTTTGAAAAAACTCGAAGCCAACAACAACTTCAAAGGTTTTGCAAAAGTATTCATGGCTTAAAATATCATGAAGGAGGATGTTACTGTAGCGGGAGAGAAGGCTTTAGTCTGCTTATATGGTGGACAGCAGGATGAAGGTCTGGATTCTCTTCATATGAATAAATTTTTCCAGAAGGTTGGAACAAGTCCTAAGTCGGTTAATCTGGAAGGCCTACCACCAACTTCTGCAGTAGCTCAGCGCCGCAGTCTGAGAGTGTATCTAGTTCAAATATGGAAAGGAATAGATGATACTGACCCAGAAGGATGAGTATGGGTCGTGAATAGGAGATTAGTTCCTTTAAAAACAGACAAAGCAGTGTTCCAAAAGGGCTGGTAAAAGTGATCAGATGCAAATGTAAATCTGACTGCAGAACGGTCTGTGTGTGCATACTGCAAGAACATCAGTTGCCAGAGCTCTCCTAGTGTGTCTCTGGATGAACACGGCGAGGAAGAGATTCTGTGAGTTACCTATGCTAAAGGTTTAGCCTCTATTCGTATTCACCATACTTTGCATGAATAACGGTATCAATTGTATATAATATCATAATGGAGATAGATAGATATATAGTAACAGATAGAGAGGTAGATAGATACATAATATAGATATAGTGCTTCCCTTCAAAAATTTGCGGGACTAACTTATAGCCTTTCCATCACAAATTGTTTGCTAATGCCACTATCTTCGTTTCGGTACCGTTGTTGAGCCCACAGTTATCAGTTCTGGAAAAAAAAAAAAAACGCGAAAACAATGATTTTTGCACATTTCCGCATGTCGCGATTTCAAAGTATTTCACGCTGTTACGTAACACACAATAACCATTTTTTTTTTCTGGCACTCCATTGACTTATCCCGACCTAATGCAAAAGGAATTAGTTTGATATCTATTACCGTTCTCGTGAAAGAAACGATCAAGCGCACAGAGAGACGTTTTCACGTGCCGTGATTTCCGACAATTTCGCGCTTGGTGTGGCGGCCGATTGCCAAAATTTTTGTTTGGTATTTTTATGACATCTCTTTGGACTTACTCCAACCTAATGCAAAAAAAATTAGGTCGATCTTCTTGTAAAAAGTAATGAAGAAACGCACACACGGACACCACACAGTTTGACATGATTATTTAGATGTAATTTATTAGAATCTTGGATCGTAACAAAACATTAAACCTTAACTTGGTTGGCTGCTCTTCAGAGAGGTAGTGGAAGAAGAACGTCAGATAATTTGGGCGGATAGTAAGAAGCTCCTTAAACACACGCAAGAAGGGAATAAGCATCACATATATTGACCAAAAATTAAGAAGAGGAAGCATTCAGACACTACAACACCCTCATTTGCCATTTGGTCGTGGCGCCGAACTTTGCCCTGTGACCCTGATCGTCGGCCGATTGTTCTTGATTTCGTATTACTTTATTCTTGCCTGGCTTGCCTGAAAGTTGGCAGTTTGCTAGCGGAGCACAGGGTGACATGGAGGCAAACTGTCAATTATCATCCCTTTGGAATTAAGATGTCTGGCTATATATAAACAGGCAAGTAGAACTGACACAAGCAGGTTGTATTTACAGCACAAAGAGATATTATAATTATGTACAAGTAGGGTAACGGGGTGAAAACTGATAAACGGAAGGTAAGGACGAGATAGAAGTTTGAGAAGGAAGGTTTAAAGTTATATATTTGGCTGACTGGGAAAATACTTGAAAGTTGACGATAATGATGGTAATGAAGATTTATAATGTGATGATTATGAAGATAAGTAGCGAGAGAATGTTACTGTAAAGCTCTTACACCGGACTTAATGACTGTTCATGGTAGGGAGGAGTATGTGTGAATGGACAGGAGATTGAGTGATTAAAATGTGGGAATATAATCAGTGTGAGTGTAATAGCTGTATAACCATTCATTATGTTTCGGGATGGGGTTTAAAGAAAGCTGGAGACGAAAATAAAATTAGAAGAAGCATTCGACTAGTGCAACACCCTCGCCCACCAATTAGTGGAAAGGCTAAATATTTGACTTAGCTTTGTGACATTGGTCATCGACCGAGTGCTCTTAAAATCGAATTAAATCACTCTTTTTTTAGTTTTAATAATTTCACTAAGTATGATCCAAATCAAACAATCTGATTGAGATGACCTTGCCCTGTAATCGTGACCTTTCATCTTTCCCTGTTACGTTGACCTTTGATTATTTTCAAAATTGAACCACTTTTTCCTTCCATTACCCTGAAGCCTTCCGCAAAACTTCGACTAAATCAGATAAAATCTAAGTTGACCTTGCCATGAGACCGTGATCTTTGAAGAAATGTTCTCAGAAAGAAACAGATCAAAATGGACGAAATTTTTTTTTTTTCCACATAGACAAACGGGGTCAAATATTGATTTTGCACTGTGGCCTGGACATTCGAGTGATTGTTTTCAAAAGCAAATCCCTTCCTTCTTGTTTTCCTTTAACCCTTCTAGCAAGTTTGGTCTAAATCAGAAAAGAAAAACTCATTCAACCTTGCGAAGTCAAACTTTGACGAAGCTCTGTGGCGTTCACCGTTGATCTATTCTTTGCAAAAGCAGTAGATAAGTCTTTGGATGACTCTCATCCCTTCCACCGAATTTGATGAAAATCAATTAACCCAAGGAATCCCATCGACTGGGTACATCGCAACATTTTGTCACAGCTTCACCCATCGACGTACGGGCACGTTGCGCAATTGCAAGGGTCATAATTTGCAGAATTTTCAAATTTCATGGGTGATTTTTGGTAGGCATATGTGGGAGACCTTCCTCTACCTGCTGTCAAGCGGGGATACTGCCTGGCCCCACCTAACCCCCCTCCCCCCTCCCCCCCACACTGGGCAATTCACATGTTACCAGTAACCTGGCCAGTAAAGGTATGTTGCCCCACGGTCTCTCCAATGACAAAATTCACGGAAAACGTGATTCTTGAGTGAAGGACAAAGAAATAAAGAAGCTAGGCAAGAAACAAACAGAAGTGATGAGGTGGTAATGTCATAAAGGAAGGTGCCATATGTGGATGTGTTTGGTGACTGAACAATGCTTCTATTGCCTATATAAATGTGTGAAAACCAATATAGTCTTGTACTTCACATAAATTCATACCAAATACATAAATAAATACGTAATTTAAAGTGGTTTGAATTAGTTAACCCTTCCATAGTTCGTTTTCTTTAGCCAGGTACCCTGAGAAAGAGGGAAAACGTAAGGCTGACTCATCACCTGTAGCACCATTTATAGCCTCAGGAAGGCGATTTCCCTATGAATTTTCGATGTTTCTCACCAAAAGCGAAGGTTTGAGCCAAAAAACAAAAAATCCGAAAATGCTTGGGACTGGGGGATATCGGAGGTTGGAAATCGGTCGGGATGTGACGGGTTAATTCTGTTTGTATTATCTTGTTCACTCACGGACACAGACACTCGTTCTTGCTTAGCATAGGAGAGTTTAACAAGAGGGGAAACAAATGGTTGTTTATGAAAAGTGGACCATATTAGATACCTATGCACTAAGTATATTTTACCATGCTGCAGTGGACTTAGCCTAAAAATGATGATGATTATGATGATGATGATGATGATGATAGACCTGAGCTGGGAAAGAGTAAAGCTTCTAGGGAATCGGTATGATCTACGAACAGTATCAATAAATCAGAAAGCACTTACAGAGCGAATATCTCCAGTGCCACTGCAAGGTCCGGATCCGGATCCTCTGCAAAATTTAAGTAATTCTTGCCTGGTCTATGATCCACCCTTCCACAAAATTTCATTGAAATTCATTGAGAACTTTTGGAGATATCGTGTGTACAAACAAACAAAAATTTCCCGGACCTGGATGATGATCCGGATCACCACCAAAATCTAGTCATTGTCCATTGTGCTACACCCTACCCCTTCAAAAATTTTCAGCAAAATTCGTTCATAACTTTTTGAGTAATCCTGCTAACGGACAAACAGGCCAACACCAGCAAAAACATAACTTGCTTTGCGGAGGTGATTATGGACCAGGGTTCCTGTAGGTTGGATTTTGCTTGGAATGTGATTTGCGTACCATTCTGGACCAACGAGCTCATAGCCGAAAAAGCCATAGGTTCAAATTTGGCAATCCCTCCACATTTAGCTTTCAAAAATGCTTCAAATGGACAGAGATTTAAGAATGCTTAAAAATGGAAAAAACAATGGGTTCACACACACACACACACACACACACACACACACACACACA
>JAGKTI010040791.1:0-10349 GCA_018397915.1 Birgus latro
TTTTTTTTCCAGTAACATATTTCATTACACTTACTGAAAAAGTCCCACATAATATAACGGTATTAGAACGTTGAAATATAATTATGAACCGTGATCTTCAAGGCGAAATTTAGCTGTTTGTTACGCCATAAACTAATTCTGGTTACCTCTCTTGACAGAAAGTAGAAATCGTCTAAGCACATTTATTAATACACACATTTACATACGCAGCAAAAAGGAAGGTAGGGTTCGTGAGAGGAACGTATTATACTTTCCCGTTCTTCTTCTCGAGGAAATCTTTGTTTTAAGCAGTCGCACTGAGAATTACTGTACCCTCACCCTTGGCCCTGCCACCATCTTAGTTAGCTTTACCCACTTCTGCTTATCCTCTTTATCCTTAAAAACTGTCCTGTCTCGCTGTGTGCCTGGCGCTGATGTATAAAAGTGAGATGATCGAGAAGACACTCAGTAGGGAAAGTATCCGAGTGATGGAATAACCTGCTGTTTGGAAACCTTGCGAGGACAAGGTAGGATGTACCAGTAAAAAACTCCACCGCTGTTTGATATTCTAAGTTGAAACATAATGGTCTGGATGGAACACAAATACACTGACAGAGCATCACAGGAGAGGAGATAAATACAGTATTTTATTACAGGTCTGCCAGCATTTTGGATACACAGAGTTTTTCATCATCATAATCTTCATCACCTACACCTCTTTTCCCTCCCTACTGTGTGATTAGTATCCAGAGACCTATATATAACTACAACAGGAAATGGGCGTCATTTCATTCATTCATCGTTCAAAATCGCATAATCCTGACTCCACCTCACAGATGTTAACATCAACACTTACATGCTCTTTCTTACGTCTCGCTTCAACCAAGACACAGGCCGCCCCTGATGGCTCAAGAATCTCGAAATTCATCAGTTCGTGTGGGTCGTCCTCCTAGACTGGCTCCAAGTAAATCCACCAAGAAGTGTAAGAAGGCCATGATATGCACCGATCGGTTGTAATGCTCATCGTTTTAAGTATATTTGACATCTAGCCCATTAAGTTTTTTAACTTCGAAGTTCATCTTCATATTACTTTGGAATATGACTGACAGTTGTGCCGCCAGCTCTTATTTCAGTTAATCAATCAATCAATCTCTTATATTTTTAACATTACTCTGTCAACTCCTAACTGCCTGAATGTGCTGGACTTGGTATACTGGAAGGATGGTTCTTAACCCACCGTCCTTCGCCGACCGGCTTCTGGTCAATAAGCTCATTTCTACAAATGTCAGTGATCTGCACGTTACACAGCGACCCTCAAAGAAAGGAGTATTCCTTCTTAAGCAGTACAGAGTTACGGTAACATTAATAACAATACAACAGCACCGGGTTCACATGCACCTCGAAGTTGACAGTTTGTGACTGTCACGAATTTCCTAGATCGTGAAATTACGTATCGTAATTCGTGACATTCTGGGAACGATTGAACAATTCTGAAATCCTTAGAATTTCTCTCATTCTCTTAACCGTCCGCTTCTGTACTTATATTTGCATCAAGTTTTCAAAACTTTCGTCATTTTCTCATTAGTGACTGTCTCTATGTACAGACATTGCATTCCACTGAGCGATATCGTTCTCTTACGCTTGCCTCTCTGGCCGTTGATTAAGCCAAGCCCTTTCCCACGATGTCCTTGTGTTGGGCAGCATCGAGCCTTAGTCATCTCTTGACAGTCACAGAGCGCGGATTGCGATACCTAATGCGGATAGATTTCTTATTAGTGATATCCAGTATCCTGCAGTATCGGCGTATTCCCGAATCTCCCACCAACCTGGTGATCGACTGTAACAGCGGCAATCTCATCTCCACTGGCCAGTATTTCTTTTGTTTTCCTAGGCTAAGGTTATTTAGCTCAGTGCGTGTTATTTGGCTGTTGGTTTGAGTGCGTGAGTGAGTGCATTTCTTTTGCCCTGATTTTGAATAGATTCATGAAAAGTAAATTTATTTGCATGTAATTATTAAATTTACAGTTCGAATTCTTGAGCTTTGTTAAATGTAACAGTCGAGTTTGATTTTCCCACATTTAGTACACTTTCGCTACTCCAAGTTAGCACAATTCCTTATATTAATCACGACAGGTATTGAATTGAGGCCAGCTCTTGGTATTAATTCTTAAATCCGTTGTGCCACCTAGGAGTCTGGCTCAGCCAAGATCCTGTTTATTATTGATATTATTATTTATTATTATTATTGAATGTTAAGAGGTGAACTAACTTTCTCAGAGGCCAACAGTACAGTAATACAGCCTTCTTGAGCGTTTATTCTCTGCTGTGTACTGTTGAGAAAGTTTATAAAATTCTCGACTCTAGAGAATTGGCGAAGTAAGCCAGCATAAAAGTGAAATCGATATTTGATTTCACGAGTCGATTCTCTCGTGCTAATCGACCAGATAGTTATTATCATTGTCCAAAGACATATTCTCATTTCCCTCGTGACATCTGGCTTCACATTTATTTATATATAAAGTATATTCCTCATTTTCCCCCTGACAGTGACCTAAGTTGTCGTTGTCCCAGGTTCACCTGATTGGGAACCCAGTGAACTGCAAGCTGAAACTGCGTTTCATCTGAAGTCCACAATCCTCGTTTCGAGTGAGAGGGAGGAAGCTGAGGGACGTTTGTGTACTCAGGCAGTGGAGTCACCCAGTCATAAAGGAGCCGCAGCTTGAAGACGTGCAAAACCTCGGTACCCATAAAAAAAAAAAAAAGGGACACATAATTCCTTAGTAGACTATGGTATTTTCTAAAAGACTGGGACATTTTTCTCCTGCTTTCTTCGAAGATCTATGGCCAGACTTAGGATACAAGCTGATGATTTGATATTTATTATTAAACAGATCTGTTGTTGCAGGAAAAAATACAGGCATAGTGCACTTATACTTCTTTGTCCTTCAGCATAGAATAGGTAATAGTGGTACTGTTATTTCGTTATTAAAGCAGCAATATCTCTTTATTCCAGTATATGATAGATAGTACATGAATAACATTTAATTTAACGTTAGATGGGGGAGCTAGCCCAACGGGGTGTAAGGCACTTGAGTACTACAATTAGATAGTCTGCATAAGCATATTTAAATGAATATACGCATATACCATACTGTATATATTGTATTAGTTGCAACCCCAGGCCCATGTGAATGTAAACCTGGTGGACTGTAGGCTACTGTTGTTGTACTGTAGCCTAGCATCTTCCAGTTATAGGACTGAGAGGGAGTTGATGGACGTCTGTATCGTGTGTGTGTGTGTGTGTGTGTGTGTGTGTGTTCTTACCTAATTGTTCTTACCCAAATGTATCTTTACAGTAATGAATCAGGTTCGTACTGTCCGGTGTATTAAACCATTTTTATCATCGTCATCACTATCACCAGCCATTACAAATCCACTGCGGAACAAAGGCTTTCTCCAACCTTCTCGGCGAATTCCTTGACTGAGCCAATCTTTGCCACGTTTTCACTGCAAATTCCCCTATCTCATTTCTGCACCTCCTTTCTGGGCTTTTCCTGCTATGACTACAATCTCTTGAAGACCAGTCAGTCAGCCTCTCTCTCCATTGGTTATCCCTTATTCTTGCTACATGGCCTGCCCACTTCCATTTCTGTTCTTTTATAACTTCTATAATATCTTTGACTTTAGCCTGCTCTCTCATCCAAGTTGATCTTTTCCTATCTGTTAAAGATATTCCCGACACTGACCTTTCCATTGCTCACTGAGTACGGATTTATTTATTTTCCATCGATTTTGTCAGTTTTCAGGTCTGACAACCATACATCATAGCTGGAATTTTACATTTGTTGTGTGTATTTTGTTTCATACAAACTTGCAAGCTACTTTTCATAATGTCTTTATGTTTACCGAAATCTTTCCATCCAACTGTAGTGCATCTTTTTATTTTGCTGTCATGATTTTTCGTTAATTTTAGTATTTGCCCCAAGTAATTGTATTCCTCGACTTCAAGAATTTCGTCGCTTATTCTGATGACGCTGATTGGTGTTTGTGGTTTAAACATTAGTTTTACTCCGGTTCATCTTAATTTCTACTTTGAGACTTTCTCTGTTCAGGTCATTCAACATTTCTTGTAATGTCTGTGCTGTTTCTGAGATTAGGACAATATCATCTGGAAACCTTAAATGATATAGCTTTCCTCCATCTATGTTCACTCCTTTGTTTTCCCAGTCAAGCTTTCTGAAAATACTTTCTAGGCATGCTGTAAATAAATTTGGTGAATCTGTATCTACCTTATGCAGGCCCTTCTCAGTCTTAATTTTTTCCGAGTCCTTGTGTAATTTAACTGTAACAGTTCCCTCTTTATATATGTTTTCGAGCAGATTAACCATGTTCTAATTCACTCCTTGTTCTCGCAATGAATTTATAACTTTTATGTTCTCCACTGAGTCAGAAGCCTTTTCATAATCAACAAAACCTAAGCACAGTGGTTATTATATTCTGTAGTTTTCCCAACTAGCTGATTCATTGTGTGTAGATGATCAGTAGTCAAATACACGCTTCAGAATCCTGCCTGTTCACGAGGTTGATTTTCTTCCAATTTTGTTGTTATTTTCGTTCGTAATGACTTTAGTGAAGAGTTTGTAAATGACTGATAATAAGTTAATGGGTCTACAGATACTAAGATCTTTTGAATCACCTTTTTTGTAAAGTAAAATAACTATTGCATTACACAATGTTTTAGGATTTTTCTTCTTTGTATACATTGAGTAAATAAGTGAGCATCCTGTTTTGTACTTCTACTCCTACATCCAACAGTAAATTTGCTACTATTCCATCTTCTTCCGAAGCCTTCCCTCTTCTCTTTTCATATTTTTTAAGAGTGTAGATATTATATAGACATTAGCATATATCTTATAAACACAATGTACAGTATGTAGTGTTTGATGATAATGTACACAGTTACTCACTAGGAATGTGAATTCACAGTAAGTAGTGTCTGATTTCAAATGATATCTGTACACAATCTGTTGTCCCAGACTATCAAGTTTCCTTAACCCGAGGAATCCCATCGACGTATGGGTAGGTCGTGATGTATTGTCACAGCTACACTCCTCGACGTATGGGTACGTTGCGCAATTGCAAGGGTCATAATTAGCAAAATTTTAAAGTTTCATGGGTGATTTTTGGTAGGCTTATGTGGGAGACCTTCCTCTACCTGCTGTCAAGCGGGGATACTGCCTGGCCCCACCTAACCCCCCCTCCAACCCATCCCTCCCACACTGGTCAATTCACCTGTTAGCAGTAAGCTGGCCAGTAAAGGTATGTTGCCCCACGGTCTCTCCAATGACGAAATTCACGGTGAAAGTGATTCCTGGGGTATAGGACAAAAAAATAAAGAAGCTAGAGCAAGAAACAAACAGAAGTGATGAGGTGGTAATGTCATAAAGGAAGGTGCCATATGTGAATGTGTTTGTGACTGAACAATGCTTCTATTGCCTATATAAATGTGTTAAAACCAATATATTCTGTTACTGCACATAAATTCACACCAAATACATAAATAAATACGTAAATGAAAGTGGCTTGAATTAATTAACCCTTCCATAGTTCGTTTTCTTTAGCCAGGTACCCTGAAAAAGAACGAAACATAAGGTTGCATGACACCTGTGTCAATAGTTTTAAGCACAGGATCGCGATTTCTCTATGAATTTTCGATGTTTCTCACCAAAAGCGAAGATTTGAACCAATAAAAAAATTTCCAAAAATGCTCGAGATTTTGTGGTATCGTAGGTTAGAAATCGGACGGGACGGGACGGGACGGGTTAACATACGATGTTTCTCAAAATATCCACGTAGTCCAAACAACCAAGAAACTCATGACGTATTCAAACACGTGGAAGCCCACAGGATACTTATCAGACACTACTACCTCACTAAACATCCTCTCCCACATGTATATAATGGCAGAGAGAAGCCCTTCACATCAGAAAGGGGGTAGATAATACCCGATAGCACAATTAGGGCAGAGTAAGGAGAAAAGGGAGACTTGCCGTCGTGCTAACCTTGTTTGCAAATCACCATCAAGATAACTGTGCAATAACTCAGTAACCCAAGAGTGCTGTAACTCACCTCGTTGATAATACGTCTCACGACTTTATTCTGGTTCGAGAAGAGAAATAGTTATTCGTCTATTATTACCTCAGGTATTTCACTTGTGTCTACCAAAAAGTTAGTTACTGGTACTACTGTCTTTGAAGCATACAATCCTTTGAAAAATTCTTTATTCTCTGGTCAGAGATGCTGGTCAGCAGTTAAGTAGATTCTGTTTATATCCTTTCTTGGAGGGGAACAGTGTTTGCTTTCTTCCCAATATAAGTTAGTCTACCTTCTCGTAGGAATTCCTTAAATATTTAATATGTTGGTCTGCTCAACTGTTCTGCACATTCATGTAATACCCAACCTGTGTGTGTGTGTGTGAGTGTGTGTAACTGTTCTGCACATTCATGTAATACCCAACCTGTGTGTGTGTGTGTGTGTGTGTGTGTAACTTCCCACAGGACCCACCTTGTCATTGTGTGGTGGCATGCACACCCCTTAACCGTCACGTCCCGACCGATTTCCAACCTACTATACCACAAAATCCCGAGCATTTTTGGGGAAAAAAATTATTGGCTCAAACCTTCGCCTTTTGTGAGAAACATCGAAAATTCATAGAGAAATCGCGATCCTGTGCTTAAAACTGTTGATACAGGTGTCATGCAACCTTACATTTTCCTTAATTTTTCAGGGTACCTGGCTAAAGAAAACGAACTATGGAAGGGTTAACTAATTCAAGCCACTTTCAATTACATATTTATTTATGTATTTGTTACGAATTTATGTGTAGTAACAGACTATATTGGTTTTAACACATTTATATAGGCAATAGAAGCATTGTTCAGTCACCAAACACATTCACATATGGCACCTTCCTTTATGACATTACCACCTCATCACTTCTGTTTGTTTCTTGCTCTAGCTTCTTTATTTCTTTTTCCTTCACCTCAGGAATCACTTTCACCATGAATTTCGTCATTGGAGAGACAGTGGGGCAACATACCTTTACTGGCCTGCTTACTGCTAAAAGGTGAATTACCCAGTGTGGGGTGGAGGGGGGAGAGGGGTGGTTAGTGGGGCCAGGCAGTATCCCGCTTGACAGCCGGTAGAGGAAGGTCTCCCACATATGCCTACCAAAAATCACCCATGAAACTCGAAAATTGTGCAAATTATGACCCTTGCAATTGCGCGACGTACCCATACATCGATGGGTGTAGCTGTGACAAAACATCGTGACGTACCCATATGTCGATGGGACTCAGCAGGTTAATTCTGGTGGGGTGTGCCAATGGGGAGAGGTCCCCCAACCTCAGATGCTAGAGAGGCCATAAGTCAGGGGTCAGTCTAAGTGTTCCCAGGCACCTTTGGATGGGTTAAGTCTATGGAAGTAAACTCCAAAGGAAAAATCCATTAACTCGTCCAGTCCCAACCGTTTTTTTACCCAGCCTACCTCCAGATCCCGACCGATTTTCGACTTTTTGTTTATTTGGCTGAAACCTTCGCTATTGGTGAGAAACATCGAAAATTCATAGAGAAATCGCGATCCTGAAGTTAGAACTGTTAATATAGGTGTTACTCAATCTTACGTTTTCCTTCTTTTTCAGGGTACCTGGCTAAAGAAAACGAACTATGGAAGGGTTAACTAATTCAAGCCACTTAAAACTACGTATTTATTTCATTTATTTGGTACGAATTTATGTGTAGTACAAGTCTATACTGGTTTTCACACAATAATATAGGCATTTATAAGCATTGTTCACTCACCCAAAACACAAGTATTAGGCACCTTCCTTTACGACATTACCACCTCATCACTTCTGTTTGTTTCTGCCTCTAGCTTCTTTGTTTCTTAGTCCTCCACCTCAGGAATCACTTTCACCGTGAATTTTGTCATTGGAGAGACCGTGGGGCAACATACCTTTACTGGCCAGGTTACTGCTAATAGGTGAATTGCCCAGTGTGGGGGGGAGGGGGGGAAGTGAGGGTTAGGTGGGGCCAGGCAGTATCTGCTTGACAGCAGGTAGAAGAAGGTCTCCCACATAAGCCTACCAACAATCACCCGCGATTGTTGAAAAATGTGCACACAATGGGCCTTGCAGTTGAGTGACGTGCGATGCACTTCGTTGGGTCTGTCCGCGGAAAAAAGTAGCGACGTGCATCGTACGTCGGTGGGACTCGGCGGGTTAATGAAGTACTACGGAATACAAGGCTTGACAGAAAGAGCTTCCAGGAGACACCTGAAACTCTGATCAGTGGATGGTCATTGTCAATCTTCATGCCACTATCACAGGCTAAGGAGGGAGGTTGTAAAGACTGTGCACCCTCACCACCACATTAGATCTATTCACTGCTCAGGCCCATTGCTATATTCACCTCCCATTTCACACTTTCATCAAAACCTAATGACCTATGGCAACAGGATAGGGTGATGGTGACAGGTCATGGATATGGGTGGAAGTGGCTAGTTCGAGTCCTGTACACTGGCGGCAATGGCCCAGTAGTTGCTGCCATGATGGCATAGCAGCAGATCATGCCTTCAGCAGCATCCAGTGCAACTTACCAGCCAGAAACCGACACTCAGCCGCTTATTCTGATTGGGAATGATTTGGAAAAGGTTACCAAAATATTTGCTCTATACACCTGGGCAGATAACTGCGTCTGTCAATGCATTTCATGCTGTGATTGAAGAACTCAAAGTGACCCTCTGACTCTTGCAACCTGGAATATATGAACCTTGCTTGATACTGAGCAAGACACACGACGACGCTGTAGCACTGCCCTTATTCCCCATGAATGGAAAGATAATAAATTGACATTGTTGCCCTATCTGAGACTCGCCTCTGAGGAGAGAGCGACTTAATAGAAGTAGAAGAAGGTTTTGTATATTACTGGAGGCATACCTAGACAACCTACTACAAAAGAACCAAGAATTGCCTGTGGGTATATCAGTGATGCTAATATCTTGACAAATACCTCTTTTTAAAGGCCAATATGCAACACTCACTACTGTAGTGCCTATGCCCTGAAACTTGACTCTGAGGTCACCGTCAATGATTACTTTAATGAGTCTCTGGAAGCTACCATTCGCCAATACCACATAATGGCAAATTCATCCTGCTTGGACACTTTAGTGCTAGGGTTGGAAAAGTTAATCTCCTCTGCCAGGGCATTATGGGTTCCCATGGTGTTGCTAACATGAACAACAATGGCATTAGACTGATTCCATTATGCTCACAACACAGTCTGGTAATCACCAAAACCATTTTCCAACTTAATAAACACAAGACCCATCGATGCACCCATGATCTTGACACTTGCAGCTAACTGACTGTGTCATAAGGCAGCGGGATCAAAGAGAAGTTGTTATATCCCAAGCCACTTTCTTTATTTTTTTTTATATGTTCGTCTCAGGGCATAGGCTTCACAGTGTGCTTCCAAGGTGCAGGAGTCCTCCTACATTCCATACATCTCCACATCTCACCACTTCAGCGCTGACAACCACAATCCATATTGGATACTATGCTAGGGCTGTCTCATACAGGACTGGTGTAATGGTATTAGTCTATCTATCTATTGCCAGACGCCTCAATCCCGAACGGGGTGGCCACAAACAAATCGCCTCCATGTCACTCTGTCCCCTGCCATTTCACTACCACGCTCCCAACTCACACCCCCCTCTCTCATATACCTCTCCACTCCATCCCTCCATTTCATCCTCGGCCTCCCCCTCCCTCTCGCCCCCTCCACCTCACTCACATACACTCTCCTCGTCAATCTTTCACTCTCCATCCTCTCCACATGCCCAAACCACCTTAACGTGTTTCTCCTAACGCTTCCCATCACGTCCTCAACCACACCACAACGCTCCTTCACTTCCTCATTTGTTAGTCTGTCTCTCCATGTGACTCCACATGCTCCTCTCAAATAACTCATTTCCACTGCTCTCACTCTTGACTTCTGTCCTTCCAACAGGGTCCAAGCTTCACTTCCATATGTCAGAGTTGGTATCACAATACTGTCATGTAACAACTTTTTCACTTCCATGCTCACCTCCCTGTTTCTTATCACTGCTTTCAACGAACCAGCAACCTTCCTTCCCTGCTGTACCCTTTCGAGCACTTCACCCTCCAGACTACCATCCTTACTCATCACACTGCCCAAGTACTTAAATTCACTCACATTCTCCATTTCCTTCCCATCCAATCTCACTGTACACTCACTGGCTTCACTTCTCTCGAAGACCATCACCTTACTCTTCCCCACATTCGCCTTTA
>JAGKTI010040792.1:0-10349 GCA_018397915.1 Birgus latro
TTCCGTCAGGGACGCTCCACTGGCGATCTTCTCACCTACCTTTCAGACTCTTGGTCATCCTCCTTTCGGAACTTTAGCGAAAGCTTTGTCATTGCACTTGACATCTCAAAGGCTTTCGATCGAGTCTGGCATAAATCGTTAATTTCCAAACTGCCCTCCTATGGTTTCTATCCTTCTATCTGTGCCTTCATCTCTAGCTTCCTTTCTGGTCGTTCTATAGCCACTGTTGTAGACGGCCATCGTTCCTCTCCTAGACCTAACAACAATGGTGTTCCTCAGGGCTCTGTCCTATCACCTACTCTCTTCCTTTTATTCATCAATGACCTTCTAAGCTGTACATCTAACCCTATCCACTCATATGCTGATGATTCCACCCTTCACCTTTCCATTCGGTTCCCGCAACGTCCATCTCAGCAGTTAATTCAACAAAAAAGGGATGAGGCTATTGCACACCTAATGTCTGACTTGGCTCATATCTCTGATTGGGGTAAAAATAATCTTGTTATTTTTAATGCATCAAAAACTCAGTTCTTACACTTATCAACCCAACAAAATCTTCCTCAGGATTACCCACTAATGTTTAATAATGAACAGTTATGTCCTGCAACATCCTTGAACATGCTTGGGGTTTCATTCTCTTGGGATTTGTCTTGGAAAGAACATATTACATCTCTTGTGAAATCTGCTTCCAAGAGATTAGGTGTGCTAACCCGATTCCGAACTTTCTTTACCCCTGCACAGTTGTTGACCTTGTACACGGGTTTTATTCGCCCGTGTATGGAGTACAACTCTCATGTGTGGGGAGGCTCCCCACATGCAGCTCTTCTCAATAGGGTGGAGTCAAAGGCTTCTCGTCTCATTAACTCTCCTCCTCTTACTGATTCCCTTCAACCTTTGTCTCTTCGCCGCACTGGTGCATCTTTATCTCTCTTCTATCGCTACATCAATGGTCACTGTTCCTCTGAACTGTCTGCTTGCATCCCTCCACCTCTACGACGGGCACGTAGTACCCGTCTAGCAACAAACTCTCATCCCTTTTCTGTCCAACTCTCTAATGCAAGAGTTAACCGTTACTCCCAGTCCTTCATTTATGCAACTGGTCAACTCTGGAACTGTCTTCCTCTGTCTGTATTTCCTACTTCCTTTGATCTCCAGTCTTTCAACCGCAGTGTGTCCAGGCATCTCGAATTGAACTGATCTTGAATTTGGCTCTCTTTTGTATTGTTTTTGCTTTTTCTTGGAAGGAACAGTATGCAGGCCTGTGGCCTTTGGTTCCTTCTTGCTTGCATAAAAAACAAATATATAGTAATGAATTTAAGCTTATTTAAAGTCTAATTATTGATAATAGACATTTGTAACCACGAAATTTGCTTTACACTTGCATTTGGTCATGTAGGCCGGGCAACTGCGACACATGGTTACAATTAGTTAAAACTCGTTGGTTTAGACTTCGGTATAATGTCAGACCCATACGATTGCCACAAAATTTTAAACATCGTAAGTCAGTTTTGTCTATGTATGGCGAATGTGAATACCTTGTTTCATATTCTTTGTTAGTTGGTGTAGTCGGTAATCTTGCAGAGGAATTTGTCGAAGTCAGCTCCGATGTTAGGACAACCGCGAGTGAGAGCATGTAGCCGAGGAAGTGTCGCTCATTGTGAGTCCTGACGGTGTGATATCCACAGGTCAGTCGAAAGCTCTTTCTTAAATCCCCCCCCCCCATATTGTTCCTATAATTAATCCTTTCTATATATATATATATATATATATATTAATAGGTCGACTGATAATGTTTCCTCTAACTTACTTTTGTAGTGATTGTGAGTCCTGATAGCGTAATATCCACAGATTGCCGGTGTTCCATCGAGGCCTCTCGTCCCGGTGTAGAAGCGACCATGCGGTCCTTCTTACCAGTGCCCATTACACAAAATTCCCCCCTTCCATCCCTTTCTGTATTGCGAGGTCGAATATGAAATTGATTGGTCCATTAGAATAATCTATTCTTTCGATGTGAAATGTTTAGTTGATAGCGGGTTTTGGTATTCATATGTTATTGTTTCTCCTAAAAGTACAGATATTTCAAACTCTTTAAAATATTAGTCAGTAGTATCTTCCTTTCAATAATCAATATACCAATTTATGTAAACCTTTGGGAATTAGGGCGAATGTTCCAGACTTAGAGGAGCTTTAGGTGGAGGTAGTGTCTCGGGGAGTTAGTCTCACGAGTCCGTTAGAGACCATGGAAGTGCAAGTCACGAACGTGTTTGAATTATTTTTGAATACTGTATAGGGTTAAGAGGTGAAGTTATATAAATATATAAGTGTATGTAAATTTATTGATCGGGCATATATCCCCTGTGTGCAAGAATATACATTACATTATAATGTGATAATATCCCAAGTATTCTATCAGCTGTGGTGAACACACGCTTGAAATATTTGAACCTTGTTACGTTAGTCTACCCTGTAATAATCTCAGTGGGGAAGAGAATTCATTGATTTCAGTTTTCTAGGATATTCATAGTCTGAAAAGTAATCTATGTTTTTTTTTTTTAATCAAAATCTAGATTCCTTACACTGTATGTTTAGAGTTAGTAAATAATAGATTAAGTTTTTATGTGTTTGAATTAATTTCCTCTGGGAAGTTTGTTTGTGAGACTGAGTGGCCCGCAAGGTGTGTTGCTATCTTAAGGCTCACGCACTCTGAACTATTCACGCTACCCTAATCACTCAGTCGCAAGGGCTGTGTCCTGTATCTTACCTTAGTGGGTCGAATCATTTTTTCCCGGCATACGCTGGGTGGTGGCAGCCTACTCTTGTAATTCTGATTCTTCGTGTTGGTATTTCATTCTGTTTTCAGTAATTAACGAGGCCCCTAAAATTTTGCACCACGACACTGGTGGCTAAGCGGTGGTAATCTGTTAATTTTCATTATTTAGAGGGAAGCTAAAATTTGCACCCTCACACTGGTGGTTCAGTGGTGAAATCTTCTTAATTTAAATAGTCTAAAAATCCCGATATTACACTATATACTCTTGCATCCATTACACATCTGCTCATTCTTTCATCCACACACACATAATTAATCATTGCCTTCCATTCATTCAGTTCACCACCACCCTTCTCATCACTCGTCACATATACCTATGGATCATTTTGTGCTTTTAGGGTATTAGCTGTCACCAACCCCTTCCCGGCACAAATGTCCACTAAAGCATTGCCATTCTCATCCATCTCTGCAGGCACATCCCACTCACCAACCACTCAATCCACCTTCACAGTCCCTTCTTTTCCATTCATATGTCCACTCAGAAACACTCTCTCATTCCTTTCACAATTTTCCATGCACGTTTCCACATTTGTCCAGAACTCTTCTCTCACTCTGCTTGCATGATCTTGCGTTGGTGCATACAAACACACAATCACCCACATTTGTAGTCCAACTTTCACTCTTACCCACACAGTCCTTGAGCTAACTGATCCCTACTTTCTTATATTCTCCTTCCATTTGTTACTCACAACAGTACACACTCCTTCTTTTGCCCTCTCATTCTCACCTACTCCCGCACATATACCCCATCCATACTCCCATTCTTCCAAACTCTCTATCTATCTATCTATCGACAAACGCCTCGATCCCGTAAGGGGTGGCCACATACAAATCGCTCCCATGTCGCCCTGTCCCCCGTCATTTCACTGCCCTGCTCCCAGCTCACACCTCCTTCTCTCATATACCGCACCACTTCATCCCTCCATCTCATCCTCGGCCTCCCCCTCCCTCTCCCCCCCTCCACCTCACTCACATACACTCTCCTCGTCAGTCTTTCACTCTCCATTCTCCACATGGCCAAACCACCTTAATGTGTTTCTCATAACGCTTCCTATCACATCTACATCCACATCACAACGCTCCTTCACTTCCTCATTTGTCAGTCTGTCTCACCATGTAACTCCATATGCTCCTCTCAAATAACTCATTTCCACTGCTCTCACTCTTGACTTCTGTCCCTCCAACAGGGTCCAAGCTTCACTTACATACGTTAGTGTTGGCATCACAATACAGTCATATAGCAGCTTTTTCACTTCCATGCTCACTTCCCAGTGTAGCGCCGTAATTTTAAGGATAAGTTAGTATAAGTATAATAATATAACTTAATATAAGAATAGAATAAGTTAGTATAAGTTAGTATAAGTGTAATGTAAGTGTAGCCCTGAAACCCCTGATTATGATTCATCTGCAATAGGTAGGGAGTGATCATCAAATTCCATATTCAGGCTTCTTCCCTGTAATATTTGTAGCCTAAGTGATACATTAGTAATAGAGGAACTGTATAGAGCCGCTGCTTTCCCACCTTGTAGAAAGAGGAGAAAGTTTTAGCACGAGATTAATAATCGTGAAAATTTGTCTTCATACTTTAAATTCGAAATTTGTAAGTCAGGCTTGGTATTATCATCTTTTTATACTACATAGTAATGAATTAAAGCCTAGTTAAATTCTAATTGCCGATAATGGAAATTTGCAACCACAAAATCTACGTTACACTCGCGACTGGATACATATCTCCACATGGTTATAATTAGTTGAAACACTCGTTGGTTTAGGCTTCGGTATAATTGTCAGTCCCATACGCATACCACAAAATTTTAAACATCGTCAATCAACCCATCCGTGTACTTCGAGAGTGAACACTTTTTTTCCTATGCCATGATAGTAGGTGTGAACAGTATTGCTGCAGAGGAATTAGTCGAAGTCAGTTCCAATGTTAGGACGTCCTCGAGAAAGAGTCAGCCCTGAGGGATAGTGTCACTTTGCTCTCCAACGCCCTGTCATCCGCAGGTGAGTAGTTCACACGCTCTGAATTCCCCCTCCCCCCCTTTTTTTTGTTCCTATAAAGTTAATCCTCTCTCTATATATATATTAATATGTTGACTGATAATGTTTCCTCTAACTTCCTTTCGTAATGACTTTGGTCGCCGATGCCCTGTCATCCGCAGATTGCCGTTGTTCCATCATAGCCGCCTGCCCCGACGAAAAAAATAACCAAACAGTTCTTCTCGTTTGTGCCCGTTTACACTACAAATTCTTCCCCCCACCCCCTTTTCAGATTCACTAATCTCGATAGTGAATTATTGGTCCACTGAAATACTGTGACTTCATATATATATTTGTGAATATTGGAAACGAATTGTAAGCCTGTTTGAGTTTTAGTCCTAGGAAGTTACTGAAAATCACATTCTGGATTTTGAGTGTCGATTCGTTTACATAGTTCCTCTATTAACACTGTTAGAGTTAAGTGTGATCTTCGAAGTAAAACTGTGGAAAAGAACTCGGTCCCAAGGGTATACTCTGTGGTTGAATTTTTCCCAAGGAGCCCATACGAGGCCATTGGACTGTTGGTTCCAT
Organism: Birgus latro; assembly: GCA_018397915.1. Taxonomy (NCBI): domain Eukaryota; kingdom Metazoa; phylum Arthropoda; class Malacostraca; order Decapoda; family Coenobitidae; genus Birgus; species Birgus latro. Next base: position 5,405 of record JAGKTI010040792.1, read on the forward strand.
GTTAAGCTGTCATTGTGAATTTATTGATTTGATATACGAGATTGTTAGATACATTGGAAATGGTGTTGATCTGTAAGTAGTAGGTTAAGAGGTGAAGTTTATTTATTTATATGTGCATGTGAATATAAAATTGTGCTTAAATCCAACTGTAAGGAACTGTTCATAATAGTGTGTTAGTATCATTCCGAGAATTTGTTGAGCGAAGGTGAAAGTACGCTTGCATTCATTGATCTTCTTTTTGTATATATGATCTGCCCTGAGATAATATCAGTGCAAAAGAGTAATGATCTTATAGTTTCTAGTAATTCATATCCTGTAAGTAATCTATGGTTAATTTGATCAATATCTAGTTTCTTATATTTGTATGTTTAGACTTAGTAAATATTAGGTTAAGTATTTATTGTGTTTGAGACTTATTATCCCCTGGGGAGTTTTATTGTGTGATTGAGTGGCCCGCAAGGTGTGTTGCTATCTTACGACTCACGCACTCTAAACAATTCACGCTACCCTAGTCACTTATTCACAAGGTCCCAGTTCTCTTCATCTTACTTTAATGGAGCTAATAATTCTTTCCCGGCATTCGCTGGGTGGTGGCAGCCTACTCTTGTAACTCAGATTCATAGTGATGGTATCTCTTCTTATTTCGTTAATTAACTTCGGAGGTTCAAAATTATAACACTACACTGGTGACAGAAGTGGTGATCTTCTCTTACTTTAGTTATTAACTGGGAGCCACCTAAATTTTCCATCATGACACAGGTGGCAACGGTGGGATTTCGATAGAAATCCGGTATCAGTGCACTAGAGGCCCACTTAGTCTTATAATTCGTGGACTCCTAAAGGATAAGAAGAATTCTTCAACAATAATAAGAGTGAAGATAGATCAGTGTACTCTCACAGTTACTAGTTATTCTTTTTCATCACACCATCAATTGGTGAGATGTAGAAACTCGGTTTAAGGAGGAGGAATTCTCTCCTAGACTGACTCAGTTAGCCAATGAGCTCGACCAGCTTGAACCGCAGCAGTTCCTCTTGAAATCAGCCTATCCTCAGTCTCCTGACCGATCTCTAACAATGGTAGGAAAAGGGAACCTCACAAAGCCTAGTGATATTCCAACTCTAGAACTTGGCCAACTACGTGGTATCGATGCGGCAGTTCACCTGGAAATGTTTTTTGAAGCAGTAGAACAGTGTGACCAGGATGATGGGATGCACATACAAATTGCGAAGAGTTGGGTGAGCTTGGAACTTGCCATTTTCATTCATAACAACCAGATTAAAAATCGAGTAACCTCATGGTCAGCATTCAAGGCATTCCTTAGAGCAGAGTTTGCTATTGAAGTAAGTATTGACCGGGCATAGCAGGAGCTGGATTCAGCCTGTTATGTTTGGGTAGAATCACCTCAAGTCTTTTCGCACCGCTTTATTTGCCAACACGCGGCCATAGAACATAAATTTCCTAGTGAAAAATTTCCTAAATGAGACAGAACTATCAAGCGAAAATTGTGGTATGGGTTACCTCTTCCATCAAGGGTAAAACTCGAAGGCTTCCTAGATGATGAATACCTGCTGAGAAAGCTTAGTGATAGAATTGAACATGAATGCCAACTATTGGAAGTGAGTCAATCATCTCGGGTCAGTGCAGTGCCTTCCGAGAGAAGTGCGAAGGAAAGGGAGGTAGAAAACTGGCTATCGCCATCCACCTCGTCAAACCAAAGTGATTATTCGAGTCCAGATGGACCGAGAGACGAAGTGAAGGAACTAAAGCGCCGGATCCATGAGCTTAAATCTAACCTAGCACAAGCAAATAAGGGTCGGCCTAGTACCCCCAAAGCATATAGTGATAAATACTGCGCTCATTGTCTCACATCATCACATAACCTCCGAGATTGTTGGCAGAAACCCCCTCCTGGGCATTGTTTTGATTGTTGCAGACCCGGATGTCGGCACTGAGAACGCGGGTGTCCTGGACGCAGTCACAACACCGCTGCTCAAAATGTCTCTCCGAAAGTATCTCATGGACCATCTCAACAAATATGGCAAGCCAGTGGCCAAACATCCCCTACCATCTGTGTAATAATAAACTGGAAAATAATAGAAGCTATCGTGGACACAGGTAGTAGCTACACTTTAATTAAGGAGTCCACAATCAAACGGACTGGGAGAGAAATAAACACACGTCGAAACCCGCCGCGCTTACAAGGAGTCACAGGCGCACCTATGAGAGTATTAGGAATGCTGAGCTGAAATAGCGGTTGGTGATGAGAAGACGCATAAACAATGGTTCCTGGTAGTTCCAAATTCTTACATAAGTACTGACATACTCCTGGGATGTGACGTGTTGAGCCAAGCTCCGCTCATGTGGGATGGGGTGAAGAGTTATGACCTGGGGAGGCACCCCTTACGTGGTAAATCATATCCGCTGTCAAAAGAATAAGGTGGGGAGAGTGAGAGTTGAACCAGCAGAACTTTCTAATCCAACGCAAGCCTTCTCGCAGATTAACCTCCTTACTACAGTACAGGTAGACCCTTACCAGTCTAAATTCATGTCCGTACCTGCAAAAGAAGACCCAGCAACTAATCTCATCATCTACCCTCAGCCTAGGGTTAATCATAATAGTCATCCTTATTTGGTCCAAGTAAATGAGGCAAATACCATCTACTTCCCACTCATTAACACCACCAAAAAGGTAAAAGTATTTCTTAAGGGTACCATTATCGGATCATACGAGAGAGTGGCCAAGCCAATCCCTAACAAAATTAACATCACAAAAATACACAACGATCTTCTCCCAAAGAACGATCACGTCAAACAAAACGGAACACATTCTCAGAAATTGAAAGCTTTGATCGGCGAACAGAATTGGCAACACCTCACTAATGACCAACGAGAAGATTTAACTGAGTTGATCCTTGAGTATGACTCTCTTTTTATTCTTGACCAAGGGGAGTTAGGCCTGATCAGGGGTCCTCCGGCTCATTTTAAAGTCGCAAACTCTCAGCCAAGCCGTGGGCCTACGTATCACTATCCAATTCAAGCAAAACAATTTATCACTGAGATGTTGAGGGATATGGAGGACAGAGAGATCACTGAAAGGTCCACAGCAGCCTGGTTGTTACCTATCGTCCTTGTTGATAAACCCGATGGTGGTAAACGAATGTGTCTCGATTATCGCCACGTAAACCAACACCTCGCGGCGGTTGGCTACCCACTTCCACGGTTAGATGAGTTAGTAGAACAAGCAGCTGGACATTAGTATTATGTCACACTGGACATGCGAGAGGCGTATTTCCAAATTTTGTTAGACGAGGAGAGTCGTGATCTCACTACCTCCAGTCATGGGGTAGCTCTCTACCGATTCATATGCCTTCCTTTCAGTCTCAATTGTTCCCCCGCAATTTTCTCACGACAAATTGTCACATTATTAGCACCTCTTCTACAGAAGTGTTGGATCAAGAATTATTTAAATTATTTATTCTTATGGGCCCCCAATTTCCCTACTCTTCTGGAACGATCGAAACAACTTTTCGAGCTGCTTGCTCTCAGCGGTGTGAAATTAAATTTCAGTAAATGTGAATTTGGATGTAAGGAAGTGACCTTCCTGGGTCACCAGATTTCGGCAGAGGGAAGTAAGCCAGATCCGAAAAACGATGAAGCCATTGTGAAGATGAAGCCACCCACCACCGTGAAGGAAGTGAGACGATTCCTCTGAATGTGTGGGTTTTATAGAAAACATGTACCATCGTTTGCACGGATTGCTACATGCCTTACCAGTTTGACTAAATCTCGAACGACATTTCACTGGACAGGCAAATGTCAGAAGTGTTTTGAACATCTCAAATCTTGCCTTACAAATGCCCCTGTTTTGGTTAGAGCTCGGGTGGGGCAACCGTTCGTTCTTACTACGGACGACAGCAACACTCATGTTGGAGGAGTCCTTAGTCAAATCCAAGCTGACGGTACCAACAAGTCAGTCGGGTACTTCTCAAAAAATTGGACCCCTTACAAGTCTTGATATTCAACAACAGACAAGGAGGCTCTAGCAGTAGTTCTCACGAGCCGGAACTTTCATCATTACTTATGGGGTACCCGTTTCATGGTAGTCACTGATCACCAACCTCTAACAAGCATATTCAAACGCAGAACTAAATCACCTAGGATGAACCGATGGATTCTGGAAATGAGGGAATATAACTACAACATTCAGTACCTCAAAGGCAAGGACAATTTTGTCGCAGACCAGTTGTCACTCCCAGTTTGAGTGGTGTCAGGGGAAATTGAGAGTTTTACTCTGGTGTGTTGCCAGATGTCAGGGGAAATTTAAGAATTCCCAAGAAATAATGAAATATTGTATAATTGGTATACAATGTATAGTTAAATGTGCTATGTCAATTCTCTAGGGTCGAGAATTACAGACTTCCTCAACGGCACGCAGCAGAGACTAGACGCTCTATTGGGCTGCAATATTGTACCGTTGGCCTACGAGAAAGTTTGTTCTCCCCCCCCAACAATAAAAAAAAAATGATAATAAAAATAATAACAGGCTCTTGGCTGAGCCAAACTCCTTGCTAGCACAACGGATTTAAGGAGTGATGCCAAAGCTGGCCTAAGTACCGGCCGTGATTTAATTCAAAAGTTGTGCTAACGCAGAGTAGCAAAACTGTATTAAATGAGTGGAGTAATCAAACACAGTTAATATACTTTAACAAAGCTCAAGAAAAGAACTGTGAATTTATTAATTACAAACAAATGAATTTACGTTACATGAAATTCAAATCAAATGAAAGAAATGCACTCACTCACAGAAACACTCAGATAACGGCTAAATATTTCAAAAAGCTTAGCCTAGGAAAAATACCAGAAAATACTGATCGGTATGGATGAGACTGTACTGTAGTCGATCACCAACAGGGTGGGAGCTAGGGAAGACACGCCGATTCAAGC
>JAGKTI010040793.1:0-10349 GCA_018397915.1 Birgus latro
AGAGACAGGCTAGACGAATTCATTGTTTTATTTGACTGTGACTGACCTTGTTTTTTTTTTTTTCGAGACATATTGCTCAGATTTTCAACATAAGCCTCTAAAATTATTCCGCTGTCCAAATTATGAAAATAAATAAATAAATAAATAAATAAGAGACACGGAACCACAAAAAGACGGCCGCGAAACCTCCACACGCCCAACCAACCATCCCAATAATGGCATGTGTTTTGTTCAGCTTCGAACGTGTTTGTGGTACAGGAGGAGTTTTATTCGATTCTGCTTTTAACGTGTTTGTTCTGTAAATGTTTTCATAGGAGTTACAGACTGAAGTAAATACCGTACATATATTTTCTTCATAAAAGGTAAACTTTGGAAATGTCATGCAGTGTTTTTTTTCTCTCTCATATGTCACCTTTTAACACTCCTAGACTCGCTCAGCTGAATAAAAACAAGAGGCGATGGCTGGATTAAATACTAGAGAACAAGCGACCGTTTCTTGCATCATTCACAATTCACTCTCAGATAGATTTAATTCCCTTTCCTTGCGTTACGTGAGGTCTCTACAACATCTTTTTCATTAATTCACCATTTTCATCATTGCAAACGTTTTCGTCTTTTCCAAGTTTCACCATTTTCAACAATTGCATCATTTTCACCATTCTCACTTCGCCACCATTTCAGCATTTTCACCATTTTCAGCTTTTAACAGTTTCAATATTTAACTATTTTTGCCATTTCACTGGTTCCATTTCACCACTTTCACCATTTCAACATTTTCACCATTTTATCCATTCACCGTTTCACCATTTTCACCGTTTCGCCAGTTCTTTCACCAAATCAGCTCTTCTCACTTTTAAATTTGCACCACTTTCTGGGATATTATGCCTTCCCTCATTCAGAACCTTTCTCCACTGCATCCTCCTCCTCCTCCTCCTCCTCCTCCTTTCTTTTCTTTTCTTTTCTTTTATTCTCACGCCTCTCTCCTCTCTTTAATCTTTCATCATGCTTTCTTTCTTTACTCCTACACTGTATATCGTCTTTCTTTGTCAGCCCTTTCTCCCTCTCCTACTTCCATTCTTCTTTTATTGGCCTCCTTTTCATCCCCTCTCCTCGCCTATTTCTTCTCTCCATTTTCTCCCCTTCTCTTCCCCTCTTTTCCCCTCCCGTGATCCCATTCCTGTTCTCTTCTCACCCCTCCTCTCATGTTCTTTTCCTTTCTTCTCCTTCCTCTCCTGTCCTCCCTCTCTTTCCTCTTTCCATCTTCCTCTCTTCTTCCCTCTTCCTTCTCCTTCCTCCTTTTTCCTCTCCCTCCCTTTCCCTTCCTCTCCATCTTCTGTATCTTTACCTCTCCTTTCTTTCCCCTGTATCCTTTCTCCCTTCCTCTTTCCTCCACTTCCTCCTTTCTCTCTTCTCCCTTTCCCTCTCCTTTTTTTCTTTTTCACCTTCTTCTCTTCTCCTGTCATCTCCTTCTCTGGGCTTCCAGCTCCTTAATATATGCTCCCTTTTCTTTCGCATACTTGCTGTTTTCTCCTTCCCTCTTTCTCTTCTATCCTCTTTCTTATTCCTTATCTTCCCTACCCCCCCTCTCTCCGTTCCTTCCCTCTCTCGTCTCTTAACCTCTCCTCCCGTACCCTCCCCCTCCTTTTCTCACTTCTCCTTCTTTCTCCTTTCCTAACTCATCCTCTCTCTCTCTCTCCACACCTGTCCTCTCATCTTCCCTCTAAATTTTGCCAGTACTCACCACCCAATTTCTCTCTGCCTTTCTGTTATTTTCTGCTGTTGTCTCTCATTTTTGTCTGATTCTTTTTTGTCTTCTCTTATGCCTCCGCCCACATGTGGTGGAGGAAGGCATTATCAAGTGACTGGACTGTCCGTCTGTGCATGCGTGGGCAGGTGAGTGCGTGCGTGGGGCCATGTGTCCGTCACACACCTGTAGGCGCCATGTCTCCCGAACCTGTAGACGGATTTCCACCAAACTTTTGTCAGTGACGCAGGATGAGGAGCTGATGAACTGTTTAGGTCAGGAAGTTAAGAGGTCAAAGGTCAAGGTCATATTGGTGTCGACACGATATCTCCTGGACCCGTCGAGGGATTTCGACCAAATTTTTTCAATGATATAGTGTGGAAGGACGATGAACTGATTAGGTCAGCAAGATGAAGGGGTCAAAGGTCAAGGTCATATGGGTGTGGGCACGATGTCTCCTGAACTTCTTGACGGATTTCGACCAAACTTTTGTCAGTGATACAATATGAAGGGACGATGAACTGATCAGGTCAGCAAGGTCAAAGGATCAAAGGCCAATGTCACAGATGGTCGACTTATTTTTAGTCTCTTTATGACTCGCAATGAACCCTGTCATGGGAGATGGCTGGAGAGTCCATGCAGAGACAGCTCGGGGGCCTAGTTCTCGGCATTTCATTTAAGACTATCCTTATTCTGGATTTCTCTGACCTTTTCGTTTGTTTTCAGATCTCCTGAATCATCATCATCATCATCATCATCATCATCATCCATCATCATCATCATCATCATCATCATCATCATCCATCATCCATCATCCACCATCATCATCATCGTCATCATCATCATCATCATCCTTGTCGCCGTTGTCTTCGTCGTCATATTTGTCTTTGTCGTCGTCTTCATCCAGAACTCAATCCCCACATAAGGATGGGGTGAAGTAGGGTCCAGAGAGCAAGAAAAAAATAGAAGGAGAACCTAGCCAAAGTCTGCTCAGCTAAACGGGCCACACACTCATTCACTTACCATTCAAGCCCCTGCAATCCATACTTTGCCGCTTCATCCATTCCACCAGCTAGAGTCACACCTGTTCTTATTCCCTACTCTCGTGTGTTGTAGCAATTTCATCAGGCTGCATATATGTTGCCTTATTATTTCTCATTGCATTTTATTTGGTCTTTCCCACTGGCCATGTATCTTACGCACCTTGTATGGTTTATAATTTCCTTAACGGCTTGCACTGGAGCTGCGGTGACAGTGACTGTGTTTGTCTTCCGATCTGCATGTGCTCTGAGTCAAGTCCGAAACGCAAACCGCAGCGAACATTGACAGTGAGTAGTGGTTGTATGTCCTATCATGCACTGTAATAGGTTTTCAGGTTAGGAGCAAAGTGTCGAAGATTTGTTATTAGCCTTCTGTTTGTATTTAGATGAAAAAAGTAAGTAACAGAGACAGGCAGACTGATCAATAGGAAAAGAGAATAGTCGCCACTAAATAAGTATAGTGTAGCTGTAGGCTGGATGAAATATATCAGTATAATAAGTTGTACACATACTGAGAAGAAAATAGCTTCGACCCGACATGGACCCTTTTTGTTATGTATTCGTGTTATTGCATTAGGACATTGAGGTCTTCATATGTGTCTTGTACTGAGAGTTTTATGAGGACTTTCAGCAAACTATAGAGGTTAAAAATACAGTCAGCATTAGTCCCATATGTATGAAGTTTTAAATTCTCTTTCTCTCTCACTCACTCACCTTATCACTTTCTTGTCTCTTTCCCCTTCTCTGTCATACTCTCTCCCTTTGTCTGTCACCTTCTCTCCCGCTCTGTCCCTCGTTCACTTTTCCTCATCACCCCTTTAGAAAACCCGGCGCCCCAGCAGTCCATCTATATTTCACCACTTCCATTTGCTTTAAAAGTGCTCCTGGTTACTATGCAAATCGCCGCAATCACACCACACCAGCGTCGACCCCAAGCCGCTCCTGCCCTAGCCAATCTGCGGACCTGCACATGTTTTTGGCCACCTCTCGACCTGGCCGCTTTTCCCACCCTCGTCTTCAGCGGCCATTATAGCTGGGGATGTGCCTGTGTTTTGGCCACTTCCTCCAGCCCACCCCTGCTGTCTATGGCCATTACAATACGTGGATCTGCACGTTTTGGTCAGGTCTCAAATTCATGGCCATGCTTGTGTTTTGGCCACCTCTCGATCTTGCCGCTTTTGTACCCTTGTTTTTCTCGGCCATTGCAATCCGTGGGTCTGCTGTGCATGTATGGATTACTTTTCGACCTGGCCACTTCTATACCCAAGTTATTCGTGGCCATATTTGTCTTGGGATTCGGTGACGTTTTTTGGCAACTGTATGTATCTTATTCGGCATTTGATATTACCAGTTCTGCACCCTAACTCTCTTTGACCATTACAGTCTGGGGACCTGTGCATATTTTTAGCAACCTCTCGACTCCAGGACGCTTTTGCACCCAAGTTTCTCCTAGTCATAATAGTTTTGCGATTTGTTGACATATTTTTGACAACTGCATAATACTCTAAGTCCACATCTGATTTGGCCGGTTTTGCACTCTTCATGGCTATCAAAAATCTGGAGATCTGTTACCACGTCTTTGGCCACCATTTGATCTGGCCATCTTTCTACCTGTCCGCATTTGTACCCTAGTTTTCAGAGCTCAATAGGGTTTGACAACTTACATGTTTTGGCTGCCTTTCTGCCTGGCCACATCAGCATCCTATTCTTCAGTGGCGATAATAACGTGGGGATCTGTGAATATTTTTGATACTTGCAGATGTCATGGTCACCTTTAGACGTTGCTATTTTTTTTCACCGTAACTCACCTGGTACAAAAAACTGGTTCCACAGTCTGATAATTAACCTCTTCACATTATTGACGTAATATTTCGCTATATTCTTGCTACCTTCAGACGATTTTATTCAACTTTGGAGGGATCTGCGTAAGTGAAATGGATAATGAAAGCTGTGTGTAATCCCCGGAGTTCTAAAAGTCAATTCCATACTCAGTAAATTCGTTTGAATGTAGATTAAGAAAAAAAAAATGATTGAAAGATTTATGGGCAACGCTAACACTTTGAAGATTATTACACTCACTACAAATAATTTTCTTTTATGAACTTCATCTCACGGCTGATAATCCAAAGGCAACATTGGCCATTCTGAGATTATTTTCATTCGTTACAATATAATTCCTTTGTCGTTAATTCCACTCGCCACAAAAATTATTCCATGTTAGCTAAGAAATGACTCTTCCAGTATCGTTGGACTCGATACAAAAAAAAATAAATAAATAAAATAAAATAAAAATCCTTTGTCCCTATTTCCACTCACAACAAAAATTATTCCATGGCAGATTATAGAAAAATAACATTGGCTTCTAGAAGATTATTCCACTTAGTTATAATTATTTGATGGCTGATAATTCCTCTAGCCACAAAAAATACTACTTAGCCTCAAATTCCACTCCTGAAGAAGAAAACAAAATAATCAGTGCACGATGACTGAGGGGAAAATACAGGTTCTTCAGAGATTGTTTCCCCTCGATACAAAGGTTGATGCTGTAGCCGTAATAATTCCCCTTCCCAGTAATATTATTCCTTAGCTGCAGTTTACACCCACTACATAAATAATTCCTTGGTCGAAAATTGGGAGAAAGCAATGGTTCTTCAGAGACTATTCCACTTATTACAGAAATTATTCCGTCATCATCATCATCATCATCATCGGCATCATCATCATCATCATCATCATCATCATCATCATCATCATCATCATCATTTAGACCTCTCTTCTCACCTAAGGTTGGGGTGAGGAATGCTCCAGAGAACAAGAAAGAAAATGACGAAGAAAAACTACCCAGATTTCTCTCAGTCGCTTTAAAAAATATATATATTGCTACAAAAATTCTTCCGTTTTCGATAATTAAAAGAAAACAGTGTCTCTTCGGAGATTATTCCACTCGCAGAAAAAAAAGAAAGAAAAAAAAAAGCCAGTGACTGAAAATGGTGGCGAAGTTAGATGGTGTTTGTGTCCTGTGTGTGTTGAGGGGTGCGTAACAGACTATCAGTTGTTGGCAGGGAGGTGTTGGCAGGGAGGTGTTGGCAGGGCGGTGTTGGCAGAGAGGTGTTGGCAGGTGTTGGTAGCAAGCTGTTGGCAGTGTTGTCAGAGAGGTGTTGGCAGAAAGGTGTTGGCAAAGGTGCTGGTAGAGAGGTGCTGGTAAACAGTTGATGGCGGAGAGGTGTTGGCAGGGAGGTGTCGGTAGGTACCTGTTGTTTATGTGTTGGTTGGGAAGTACTGGCGGAGAGAGAGAAGTAGGTAGGCGTAGACAGGTGTTGGTAGGGAGGTCATGGTAGGCAAGTGATGGAAGACGAGGACAGGTAAGGTAGGGAGGTGTAGTCAAGGAGGTATTGGTAGGGAAGTGTTGGTAGGGAAGTGTTGGTAGGGAGGTCATGGTAGGGGGGTGATGGAGGAGAGATATATGGAAGTGTTGGAAGGGAAGTGTTGGTAGGGAGGTCATGGTAGGGAGGTGATGGAAGAGTGATATATGTACGGAGATATTGGCATGGAGGTGTTGACAGAGGGGTGTTGGCATGGGAGTGAAGATGGAGAGGCTTTGGTAAGGTGATGGCAGGTAGGCAGCAGCAACTGAGGCCGCCAACAGCACTGTCCTCACGCTTGCACAGTCAAAATCTTGGTGTGTTTGTGTTTGTGTGACCGCATATGTAACCAGTTGTCCGGCCGTGATGATACGCTATTGATGAATGCCACTCACAACAGGAAACTCAATCCATTTTCCATTTGCACCTCTTAAATGTCAACTCTGTTTTTTTTGGGGGAAGGCTGTTAATCCCAGCGCTTTTCCCAATTTTACCTGGTGTTTTCAAACCCTAAATATTTTTCAGCGCTGATAAAGTTAATGATCACTCATATTAGGTTCCTCATCAGGTATGCAAATTGCTCAAAGTGATTTTAAAAAATATCCTACAACGACCGCCCTTCGTAATAGAGACGGGTGCTGGCATTGTTGTCCCTACAGAGACGCTTCCCTCTCCCCTGCTCATCTTCGGCTTTAAGCTTTATGTTGGAGCGGCTTTAGGGTTCTTGTCGCACGGGTCAGGTAGCTGGTTGCGTCCCCTGTGGCCATGGACGTGGCTGATTGCGGTCGGTGGCTCTATTCGGAGCTCATCTTTCCGTCACAGCTTCAGGGTAGAGATTAATCAGGGGGGCATATTGGTAACCCTGGAACAAACCCCTCTTTTGACTCCAAAGTGCTCCTGAAGGCGGGGTTTCAGACACCCTTTCACTCCTCAACGAACGAACACAGGCCCCGGACGCGAAGGGGAACCGGGACGCTGCGTAGAGAAAGCCAGGCGAAGCAAATGAACAATTGTGTGCAGGCGCGAGTGGGTCTCCTCAGTATTACTCCACTCAGCACACAGACGATGCAGCCCGACACACCCAGCCAGGCCTTTGATCCAGGGAAACACCGCCACGTCGCTCCTGTGTGTGTGAGAGAGAGAAGCGAAGGGGCAACATTAACCCTTTTGTGGCCGGGATTAATCGTCTGAATAAAATCGTCCTCAGCTGGCTAGAATGCAGTCCTTGAGTTTTACTGTTGCAGCGAAAGGGTTGATGGAGATTTATTTTGCTTTCATTCTTTTATTACATCCATGTCTTTATTTATTTACTACGTTGCTTGAATTTTCTTCAGCCGGATAAACTTTCATGTTGGAATAAAATCTCTAAATTAATTCATTTAGAAGCGTCTCTCGTAAGCTGAATAAAGTCTTGTACTAGGTGAAATAAAACAGAAGTGACTTCCTCTGACTGGAGCGGTGAAACTATCCCTCTCCTTTATTACACCTTGTCTTCCTCCCAACCTCACTTTTTTTTCCTTCCTTTTTTTTTCTTCTTCCTCCCGTATTGCCACGCCGCAGCATCAGCGCGTCGGATGCACCATGAAAAGAGATTTTAGCCGTGAAAGTGAAATCCCGAGCCTTGGATAACTTTGACGAAGAAGCCGAGGTTCACAAACAGAGTCGACGGTTCCTTCCTTGAGATTCTCGCTCTCTCACTCTCTGCCTTCTTCGCTCAGGCTCAGACACCACTCGTCCCAGTCAACCCTGACGCTGTAACATCTCTTTTAAGTAAGAATCCAAGTCCCTTTAAGCTCCAAGACCTCAAAAATGGTCCAAAATGCGTCTCAAACACCCGAATTTCCAGCGTAAACAAAGCGCTCTTGCCTGCTGCTCGCCTGACGAACGGCAAAGGAACGCGGCCGAGGGGAGCGGGAAGGGAGGTGTGCCCGCGAGCGAAATATTAGCACATGTTGTCCTAGTGGCGGCAAGACTGATTTGTGGAGAATTTGGGAGAAAATTAGGTTTGCAACTGGTGATGGGAAGGCCGGGAGAAAGACTGGGGGTGTGGTTGGTAGCGGTGGTGGGCGATACTCACACCAAATTTCCCGAGTGTAGTCGAGCCGCGCATTTTGTCTTTATTCAGGAGGGTGTAGGGTAGGTTAGGTTAAGTTAGGGTGTAGCTGTAGTGGGGTTGCTCTATATCTCTTATTTCAGGTTTGGTTAGATTAGGTTAGGATAGGTTAGGATGCAGATATGGTCGATTTGCTTTATATTTCATGTTTTGTTCAGGTAAGGTCAAATTCAGTTACCTTAGAGGAGGTTCGGTTACATTAGATTGAGTTGTATAGATTAGGTTAGCTTAGGTCAGACTAATGTTAAGGTTAGGCCAGGTTACGTTCAGTTAGGTTAGTTTAGTTGTAGGTTAGGTTAGGTTAGGATGTTATGATTAGGTTAGGCTAGAGCAAAGTCTGGGTGAAATAAACCAAGCTTGATCATCCTAAGAATATTTCAGACCAGGTGCTGAGATGGCTTGCACTTGGGAAATCATGAGTCCGGGAGAAAGACTGGAGAAGTGGTTGGCAGTGGGACAGCAGTAGTCTCGATCCTCACACCAGATTTCAGAACTGTTGTTGAGTTGCACACTTTCCCTTTATTGAGGTGGCTGCAGGTTAGGCGAGATTAGGTTAGGTTATGCTAGGTTACTTAAGGTTAGCTAAGGTTATATCGGAGTATACTGTTAGAGCTGGATTAGTGTAGGTTAGGCTAGTTTTAGGGTTAGATTAATTGGGCAAACTGGGATAATTTAACGTTAGGTTGTTAGACTAGACTGGGTTAGATTAAGCTGGCATGGCTGGGTTAGGATAAGTTGGTTTGAGCTGGAGTGGTTCTCTTTACTCCTGTGATGCCTTACGTATTTTATTATTGCTAACCTAGACGATTTTTTTCCAGTGTAGGGTAGGCTTTTCAAACTGGAGGGGTTAGACAGAGCCTTCAGTAACCCCTTGACTACGACAGGCTTTTGTGAAGTTGAATGAAACCCGGGAACAGCAAAAATAATATATATAGGTATACGTCGCAATGTTGAAAGTGTTAAAGTATGAATTAAGTGTGGTCATCCTGGGACTCTAATACTTCACGCTGGAGGTTGAAATGGCTTGTAGTTGTGAAATATGCGGCTGTGAGAAATTTTGAGGTGTGGAGGTGATGGTTTAAAATTTATCGACGATCATACACTGGGGAAACTTAGGATATGTTAAGTTGGGTCAGATCAGCCCATTATGGTTAGAGTGAGGCTGGTTAGGTTAGGTTAGAAGGGGTCAAGGGTCACTGTGCTATATTAGATTTGGTTAAGGCCAGGGCAAATTAGGTTAAATTAGGATGGTAAAACAGATTATGTTGGGTTAGGTCGTATGGTTAGTGACTGGTCTAAAGTTAGGAGTGGTCAAGGTCAGGTTAGGTCATGTTAGGCTTGGTAAAGGTTAGGTTAAATTAGGTTAAGTTTGGGGTAAATGTAGCAAGCACCATCATCCCAAGAAGACAGAAAGATCAGAGTAAGTTAGGTTCAGTAATTTTTATATAGCAATCGTGATCATCCCGATCGGTCAAAAAAATAGCAGGCATTGTTAAAAAATAGCTTAGGTTTGGGAATATATGTGGCCGTGAGAGAGACAATGTAGCTGAAGGTGGACGAACTCGCTTCAGGGAAAATCAGGTGACAATTTGGTGGTTGTTTTAAGACAGTATTGATAGATGGACGTGGTACTTCGTTTTCGTTTTCTTTCCTTCCAACTTTTCCTTTTTCCTAACTTTTCTTTATCTTTCTTTCCAACTTCTCCCTTGCTTTCCTTCCAACTTTTCCTCTTCCCTTTTTTTCCTTCCTGTCCCTCTTGTTTGGCCTTATATTTTTCCTCGTTTATTTTTCGTTTTTCCTTTTGGTCCTGCTAATTATGTTCACTTTACCACACCTGATTCTGTTTCTCTCTTCTTCTTCTCCTCACGCTCTTCCACTTTCTTTTCCTCTTCCACTTCTCTCTCTCTCTCTCTCTCTCTCTCTCTCTCTCTCTCTCTCTCTCTCTCTCTCTCTCTCATATGTAAAAATTCTCCTCCCTTACTTTTTTCGACACTTTTTCCCACAGCTCCTCCTTGACTAAGTAGCCTACCACACCCAAGCCACTTTCACCCATGTATGTAGTACAC
The DNA here is from genome assembly GCA_018397915.1 of Birgus latro. Classification (NCBI taxonomy): domain Eukaryota; kingdom Metazoa; phylum Arthropoda; class Malacostraca; order Decapoda; family Coenobitidae; genus Birgus; species Birgus latro. Next base: position 10,326 of record JAGKTI010040793.1, read on the forward strand.
ACACACACACACACACACACACAC
>JAGKTI010040795.1:0-10349 GCA_018397915.1 Birgus latro
CCCTCACCTGCCATCCCTTGCTCGCCTCACTCTTCCAGAGGATGACTAGGACACTTCCCTCTCTCTCTCCCCAGAGAGCCAGAGAGCCAGTAGAGGCGCAGCTGGAGAGGATCTGGAGAGGCCCCATAGCGAGCCTGAGGATTCACTCACTGCAGCCAATGCCCCCAACTCGCCCCACACTGTCGGACTCTCGAATGAGACGCCGCCAGGTGCTCCCTGCGGCGTCTCAACCCGAGTGAAGCCGCAGCCCCCAGCCACCCAGGGGTGGCTCCAGGGGACTCCAAAACGAGACCTCCCCAGCCCCACAGCCAAGCAGTCCTTCCCCAGGAACAGGCGCAGGGAACCACGCCTGCTCTACCCGTTCGGCCCCAGTCCCTATGGCCGATACACTCATCGAGGCCCCACAACGGAAAGGCCTCCCTCAACAACGCCCAACAGCCCACATTCGATGGCCCAGCCCCTGAAATGTGGTCCCGTACCTCCTGTGGGAGGGCACATCTAATGGGACCCCTCCCACACCAGGACAACACCAGCAGCTGCCCAATCACCACTAGCCCAACCCAGATCGCTTGTGTTTCAGATAGTGTGTTTAATCTATATATTGTATTGTGTCTGGCATTGTATCTCTTTATGGTAATACACATGTGAAGTTGGTCTGCCCAAGTTTTTATGCCCTGTTCCTCTAGTTGCATGCTCTAGAGCCGGTCTTGAAGGGAACCCCAGACTCAGCGCTCATGTACAGAGAACAAGGAATTGAGCTCTGAACACGTAGCATAACACTAGTGGCTAGCGGTGGTGCTTGATCTGGTCAGAGAGCAACAGGAACAAGAGAAATCTAACAAAATGGTGACCAAACTGCACATACAATTGCCAAATTATGACTCCGAATAATGCAACATAAACACATACATGTGCATCATCAAACCACTACTGGACATTATTTCAACCATGATAAGGAGAAAATAGCAGTTATTCCACCACACCTGGGAAAAGCAGTGTCCAGCATTGCAACGAAGATCGTCCCGGAGCTGACATGGGTGCAGTTCACGCAAATAGTGACCCAAGCAGGTACACCATCCCTAGGGAAAGTCATTGCCTTATCGCAGCTCGACACCCTCACCTACGACGGCAACCTGGATGATACACTCATCCAGGCCAGGTGACTCATCACCGCCACCTACCCGGAGGCCAACACGGCCACCTGGGAACAACATACCTTCAACACCATGTTGAGGTTACTCCCCAGTGCCATAATGGAACACTTCACAATCCATGACTCAGTGGGAGGGCTCGACAAAGACGTACAGCTGGTTAGACGCCTTCTAGCTGCCCACACAGTCCCACACCACATCGGCGCAATCAGCAAATTCCCAACACAGAGGGCTCCACACCTCTAACCACACAAGTCCTCCAACAACATCACCCACTATACCCAAGGCACTCCCAACCAAAAGACATTCCACCCCTAAGGAGAATAATAACCTCATCTCGATCAACCTATGGGAATTCTCCGCCTATAGCCACTTATGCCCCATACAGAATATACATGAGCAGGTAAAAGCTGCCCAGCTCAGACCAACAACCCAAGGGCACCACAAAGTTTCCCTCCAAGATGACAAGTGTACATAGGACGATGCCCCACCCACCAACTATGCCGACCCCGGGGAAGTGGAGCCCAAAGGAGAAGACACCCCTCAAAAGCTGGATTTTTAGGACCGCCCCCACACCTCCCCATGGTGGCAGGGGCTACTTCACAAAAATACCACCCCCCTGTCTATGACAAGATGAAATAGAATGGGGTAAAAACGAGGCTCCTGGTTGATATGGGAGTGACCAGATCCAGCCTCTACAGCCACTTCTACTCCCGCCATGCCTCAGCTTTCGGCCTGCTTCTCCCCATTCAGCTCATCTTTTAGATGTGGGTGATGGCCCCCTGCCAACACGTCGGGAAACCCAGGCCCTGCACACCAACGCACACCAAGAAGTATCAACTCAGCACAAGTTCATCATCTTTGACTCAACCTGTTGTGCCTATTATAGCTACTTAGGGCTGGACCTTCTGCAGATGTTGCGTACCACCGTCGACTGTCACAAGCGATGTCTCCACTTCCAGAAGCCTCCAGACCCCCCCTCCCAGCCACTCTGCACGTGTACACCCCTGCCCTCTTCCACACCCCCCCCACCATGTCCTCTACCTTGTCCCCTATCCCTCCTACCCCCCCCACCACCCTCCACACCCCCATTTTCCCCACTAGCATCGCCTCCTCCCTTACTATCCCCCCCTCAACATGAAGCCTGGCTCCACCTGAACAGGCCCACTGGAACCTCCATCTTATTCTCTCCTAAACTGCCTTCTGGAACCATCTCCTCCTGTCTGCTCTTCTCCACCTTCCCCCCCACCTCGGGGCGGTACGCATCATAAACGTCTCCACCACCCCCCTCACACTCCGAAGAGGATTAGTGGTCGGCGAAATTGAAGAAACTGAACCGTGCACACACACCCCTCCTCCTCTGCCACCCTTCCCAGCCCCACCCCACCAGAACACCTCTCACCACACCAGGCTGACAGCCTCCGATGCCTCCTCTTGGATTCCAAGACCTCTTCTCGTCAGGACCGGCAGACATTGGCCACACCACAAACCTGGTGCACGAAAACCACACTACAGGACCACCCATTCATCAACCATCACGGTGGAAAAACCCAAACAATGGGCCGAGGAAGATCGGCAGGTCCAGGACATTCTCAATGCCGGCATCATATCACCATTTACCAGCCCCTGGTTCTCTCCAGTTGTCCTAGTCAAAAAGAAAGCTGGCACCATGTGCTTCTATGTGGATTTCTGATGACTAAGCAACGTACCACAAAATATGCCACCCCCTTACCCAGGACAGATGACTCCCTTGACTCCCTATATGGAGCATCCTGGTGTCTCACCTTGGATCTCCAGTCGGGATACTGGCAAGTCCCTGTGCACTGAGGGAACAGGGAGAAAACAGCTTTCTCACCCAACAATGGGAAGCACTATGAATTCAACGTCCTCCCCTTTGGAAGTTGCAACACCCCCACTATATTTTTGCGGCTAATGGAGTCAGTTCTCACCTGGGAAATGTGCCTGGCTTACCTGGATGATGTCATCATTTGCAGCAAGACATGGGCTGGCTACCTCCAGCACCTAAAGCAAGTCTTCCTTCGCATTCGACAGTCCGGACTTAAGTTCAGGTTGTCAAAATGCATCCTGGCTGAACGGGCCGTCTCTTTCCTAGGACACGTCATCTCTGACAAAGTCATAGCACCCGACCATGACAAACTGCATGCTATCGCAGACCTCCCCCTACCACGAGATGTCTTTGAAGTCCGTGCTTTCATTCGGCTCAAGTCCTACTACCAGTCCATCATAAAAGGGTTCACAAACATTGCGAAACCCCTCCACGATTTGACAAAATGGCGAATCTTTCACCTGGACAGATGATCGCATTTATGGCGTTTCTCACCCTTAACCCATCACGTCCTGACCGATTTCCAACCTACGATACCCCAAAATCCCGAGCATTTTTGGGAAAATTTTTTATTGGCTCAAACCTTCGCTTTTAGTGAGAAACATCGAAAATTCATAGAGAAATCGCGATCCTGTGCTTAAAAATGTTGATACAGGTGTCATGCAACCTTAAGTTTTCCTTCTTTTTCAGGGTACCTGGTTAAAGAAAACTAACTGTGGAAGGGTTAACTAATTCAAGCCACTTTCAATTACGTATTTATTTATGTATTTGGTACGAATTTATGTGTAGTAACAGACTATATTTGTTTTCACACATTTATATAGGCAATAGAAGCATTGTTCAGTCACCAAACACATCCACATATGGCACCTTCCTTTATGACATTACCACCTCATCACTTCTGTTTGTTTCTTGCTCTAGCTTCTTTATTTCTTTGTCGTCCACCTCAGGAATCACTTTCACCGTGAATTTCGTCATTGGAGAGACTGTGGGGCAACATACCTTTACTGGCCAGCTTACTGCTAACAGGTGAATTGCCCAGTGTGGGGGCCAGGCAGTATCCCTGCTTGATAGCAGGTAGAGGAAGGTCTCCCACATATGCCTACCAAAAATCACACATGAAACTTGAAAATTGTGCAAATTATGACCCTTGCAATTGCGCGACATACCCATACGTCGATGGGTGTAGATGTGACAAAACATCGCGATGTACCCATGTGTCGATGGGATTCCTCGGGTTAAGACCAAGCTTATCGCAGCCCCGATCGTTGCATTCCCCGACTACAACCTGCCCTTCAGCCTATACACTGACATATCCCTAGTGACGATTGGTGCTGTCCTTGCCCAGTTCCAAGAAAGGCGAGAGCACATAATAGCCTGCGGGAGTTGTACCCTCAACCAGGCAGATAAAACTACGCCGTCATCAAATGAGAATGCCTAGGGATCATCTGGTCATTGGAACACTTCTGAGCCTACCTCTTGGGGATACACGTCACAATCATAACAGACCACCAGTCCCTGCAATGGCTATGCTAGTCTGAGACCTACAACGCCCAGCTTATCAGGTGGAGAGAAACTCTCAAAGAATTCGACTTCAAGATCGCATACCGGCCCAGGAAACTTCACACCAGTGCCAATGCCTTGTCCTGACTGCCCATCAACTCCATCAGTACTGCCATCAGCCTCCTACACCAGTGGCAAAACAAGGATCGCACCAACTGGATACCACCCCAGGTATTATCTAAACTCCACCAGCATGGCGACCACTTGTTCACCCAGTCCGGACACATAGTACTCGACCCCGATACCGCACAGGACGCAATGACCCGCCTGCATTCAGATAACGGCATTCATCTCGGTACCAAGAAACTATAATATGTATTCAATGACATGTACTGGACGTCCGGCCCTTCCAACCTGGCCAAACAAGTCATTCAGGCCTGCCAGGCCTGTGCACTAAGTAAGGACATCACAAGAATGCCTGACCCTTCGGGAAACATCACTGCCCACAAACCATGGCAATTGCTGTCTGTGGACATAGTCGGCCCCCTACCTCCTAAAGCCGGCTACAAATACATCATTACCTTTGTGGACACATACTCAAAATTACTCATCACCTGCCCGGCCAAAGAACACCACGCCATGGCCTTGGCCGACGCCTTCATCCGCCACGTCTTCCCCTACTTCAGCATTCCCCAATTATCTGGAATTTACCAGCGAAATATGGAAGGAGCTCACCACCATCTTCAGATACCAGCTCTCTCGCTCCTCTTCCTACTGGCCTCAAGGGAACAGGATATGCGAGAGAAGCCACTGCACCCTCGTCAACCAAATGCAGGCCAGGATAGAAGAAATGAAAAACAGGGACTGGCCAGCACACGTAAAAATTGTACAGTAGAGAATGAACACCTGCCCCCGAGAAGTCAGCATCACTCCTCACGAACGTGTGTTCAGAGAAACCTCCCTCCTCTTACTCCTCCGACACCGCCTACAACTTCCCTCCACGTTCCACACGTCCAACCCCCTTCACCATCTCAAGAGCCGACTGCATCACCAATAAAAACACTGTGACCTCCAACCCGAGATCACCCCCTCCAATCCCTACAAGCCAGAGGACTCACTTATGGTAACCCAACTGCCGGTCTCAAGCAAGCTCTCACCACATTTCGTAGGACCATATACAATCATCAATGTCCACAATCCCTACCAAGTAAGAGGCCAGCACCACGACACCCCACATACCTACTGCAACCGCAATGTGCAGCTTTTCCGCTCCCCACCCACCACCTCGCAACCACACTACACCTGCTGCCACACCCCTTGTACTGCACCACCACCCACCAACACACCTGACTCATACACCTGCTACATCACACCCTCTCACTCCTTGCCTTCACATTCACTCCTTTCTACAATCATGACCCCCACTGCAACCTCCACCAGCTCCACATCATCCCCTCAGACCCCCGCTGCCACCCCAGCAACCTCACCTCCCGCCTTGCCACCTGCCACCGCTACACCCACACACTCCTCTCCCCCACCCACCCCCCATTCCACATTCCACACCCACATCCTACACTGCATCCCACACTGCCTCCTCATCCTCGACTGCCGCCACCACCCCACCTCCTAGTACAAGAACTCCACCACCCAACGGTACGCTACACCACATGGCCTCAGATCCTCGGCACCAACACCTGCCCTCACCACCACCACCACTACCAGATCCAGCCGGCTCTCTCGCCCACCAACTAGATACACATCCACACCCTCACCTACAACCCAATGCCCCCAACACCACCAGTTCCATTCAACGCCACCTACCCCACCTCCAACACCTCCCCCATAACCCTAAGGATACACCAGGTGCAGTGGAAACTTCCAGTGGCCCAACCCACCAGGGTGAGGATTAACACCTGTTCCTGGTGACCTCATAAAATTTGGCTCGCCTCGCCCGTCGCCAGTATTCAACCCGGAGCCATCCTGCACGCACCACGCTCCATGGTCCCAGAAATGAACAACAAACGGGCAATTTGGATCCCTGCCCAGGAGAAGCCCCACCACCTCCGAGGAACACCCCACCTCCTCCGCCTCCTGCGAAGATAATCACACACCTCCACCCTCCACACAACCTTCAGCATGCACCAGCAGCCAAACCTACCCACCCACCATTGGAACACCCTCCTCCACAACCTCATGCCAACCCACTGCCCCATCTCCTCTGACATCTACCACCTCCAGCAACGGGGACGTGACTTCCCCCCCCCCCTGCAACGGTGGTGAAATACCCATCCCAAGGGGAGACCACAGGGAGACAAGCAGAGATGACGAAAGACCCACCCCAAGGAAGGACCACAGGGAGGCACTTAAAGAGCCCGGGTAAGATGGGCTTACGTCTCTCGCACCATGCGCCCTTCTTCCCCTCGAACAGACCCCACAGGAGATACATAATCCTGCTGCCCTACCCTCTGGCCAGACCAGCACTCACCAGGATCAGGGTGGCACTTGTGTCTTAACAGTCCCAGGCAGAACCATGACGACGGCCACGGTCCGCACTGGGGAGAGAACAGCCACCGTACATCTCTCATCTACTACCCCCTGCAGAACTGTGGCAACGGCCACAGTCCATGCCAGGGAGGGAACGGCCACTGTACGTCCCTCATCTGCAGCCTCTGCTGGGAGCAGGACCGTGGCAATGGCCACCATCCGCGCTGGGGAGCAAACAGCCACCGTATGTCCCTCACCTGCTGTCCCAGGGCAAGGCAGAACCACGGCAATGGCCACCGTCTGTGCCAGGGAGGGAGACGCCACCGTACTTTCCTCATCTGTCGCACCCATCGGCACAAGCAGAACCGCAGTGACAGTCACTGTCCGCACTGGGGAAGGAACGACAACCGTATGTCCCTGATAGCCACTGCTGGAAACAGGACCGTGGCGACAGCCACTGTCTACGCCGGGGAGGGAATGGCCACCATATGTACCTCACCTGCCATCCGTTGCTTGCCTCACTCTTCCAGAGACTGACTGGGACACCCCTCTCTCTCTCTCCCCACAGAGCTGGAGAGCCAGTAGAGGTGCAGCTGGAGATGATCTGGAGTGGCCAGTAGTAAGCCTGAGGATTTGCTCACTGCAGCCAACGCCCCCACATCGCCCCTCGTTGTCGTAATCCCAGAGGAGGAGACGCCACAGGCAGCCCCAGACGGCCTCTCGACCCGAGAGAAGCCGCAGCCCTCAGCCACCCAGGGATGGCCAGGGATGACTCCAGGATGAGACCTCCCCAGCCCCACTGCCGAGCAGTCCTCCTCCAGGAACAGGTGCAGGGAAGCATGCCTGCTCTTCCTGTTCGGCCCCAGTCCCGAGGGCCAATCCACTCATCAAGGCTCCAGCAGGGAAAGGCCTCCCTCCACACCACTCAACAGCCCACCTTTGACGACCCTTCCCCTGACGGCGGTCCCGTGCCTCCTGTGGGTGAGCACGTCTGATGGGACCCCTCCCACACCAGGATGACACTTGCAACTGCCCAGTCACCAGTAGCCCAACCCGGATCCCCTGTGTATCAGAGAGTATGTTTAATCTGTGTATTGTATTGTGTCTGGCACTGAATCTTTTTATGGTAATATACATGTAAGGTTGGTCCGCCCAAGTTTTTATGCCCGGTTCCTCTAGTAGCAGAGTGGGGTAATGAGAAAAAAGTGCAACTTGTGATACAAAGCAACAAATTTGGTATGAAAAACTAACAATATCACCATAAATCAAAATCAACACCCAGCCACCTCATACAGTATATGCCAGTTTCCAAGATGGTGGACACTTTTCCAGTATGGTGGCAAAATTGTTCTATATTTGAAATATTTACATTCTACAAGCCAGTATACCTTGAATACTGTTTTTTAATGAATTAATTAATTCCAGATTTTGTCAATATGGCCACAACATGGCCACCATATTTTTCAAAATGGCCACCAAAGCAACAGATGATGATATTTCTTGTTCACAACAAGCTATTGCCACTTGAAACACATGTATTCTAACTAATTCGAATATGCAGAACAATTTTTTCGCACTTAAATAATGATTCACAACATGGCCGCCATATTTTTCAAAATGACCACCAAAACTACAGATGATGTTTCTTGATCACAACAAGCTATTTTCACTTAAAACACAGGTATTCTGACTAATTCGAATATGTAGAACTATTTTTGGCACAGTTATGATTAGATCATCTGAGGGGTCTCCAGTCATTAGGGGGAGGTGTCAGAGGGGGTGGAGGAACAGGTGAGTTCTACTCAGTGTCAGTGAGGCTTGTCCTGTGAAATATGATAGCATCATTTTGACTGGCGACCCCTCAGATTCTATTTTTGAGTTTCAGTAAAATCCACATATCACCCACCCATCAGATCCTTTGTTCCATCCCATGAGGTTTCAGCAAGTACAGCTGCAGAGAGCTGTACAATTAAGTCCAGAATTGTAGCACTTGCACTTGCCATGACATTCCTTCTTACATCCACATTTATTCAGTTCTTGGCAAAATTTTGCTACTGCTGGCAAATCTGTCCAGTGTGGAAGCCAACCACTATCGCTCTGTTGCCATCCCGTTTCTTGGACTGGGAACAACTGGACTGCATACTAAAGACTGGCTCCAAATGTGTCCTGCGTGAAAGGTGGCCATCTTGCAATGTTCCCTTAGAGAAGCCTTTGTGGGTGGAATACAGTCATAAGCTCTTTGTTTCCTTGCTTCATTTACTTCTTCATGTGAGCTACTTCTGTCATACATAAGCACCACAAACCCTTCAATGATCTGCAAGTCTTCATCTTCTAAAGCTGTTGGTGCTGAGCTTAACTTGGTGAAGATGGCTGTGGCACGCTGGAAGATAGTCCATGTTTGCCATGCTGATTTTTTCCCTTACCATGAAAGGCAGACACTGTGTCGCACCCACTGAAAACATGAAAAATAGGAAGCTGTGGCTTTTGGTCCCATGGCTGTTGCAGTTTCGTGAATAGGAATCCATCTCAAATCTTTTCCTCTTCCAAATTCAATCCATCATCTGTCCAAGCCGGTTTGTTCCATACAAGATACCCCTATGACAACGACATCAGTATCTGAGCTGCATATGATTACATCCGAGACGTTTTCATGCTTTGCTACATAAGCAGCATGCAGAAAGACTCTGGTATATGTCTCTTCTTGAGTGCGGCCTTGTAGACCAGAAGTGTCCTGTTCAGGTATGCTACAAAGTGAGGCTGTTTAACTATATTATTTGGGGCAAGCTAAACAGCATTTGGGAAACTAATGACAAAAGTCTGCCACTAGGTATCATTGAACCCCATGCTGAGTTTCACAGCGATAGTGTGAGTCTCACAGCTACCAGTGTGCCCTGGTAGTGCAGTGACACTATTACACTGTTACCGTGTGACAGTTAACTAACTGCAGTCACATTCTTAATCTGAAAAAGGGAATAAACCATGTAAACTACTTTTAAAGGGTTCTAATCATTTTTTAACATGAGGAAATGAACTGATCAAGTTGAAGTTACCCCAAATCCTTATATTACTTGACCATTTGCATCGTATGTAAACTACTACTATTTCATTACTTGGGGCCATTTTGGGGACAATTACAGGTATGTTGGGTGTTTATCATCTGCTTAATGGAGTCATAGGTGTGTATCGCACTTCTTAAAGACTTGCTAGCAATAGTTTGACATAAATGAACAGTCATTAGTGACTTCAAATGCAATTAAGGTTTAACTTGTAATTTACAGGTAGCCATTTTGAAAAAAATGGCAGCCATCTTCAAATCTGGCAGAATTCTGCGTGGCCGGATGTTGATTATGAAGAAGAATACTAAG
>JAGKTI010040796.1:0-10348 GCA_018397915.1 Birgus latro
ACCCATATTCAAGTATAGGAAGAATAAGAGACCTGTGCAAGAGGAGCAGGGTCTGCGGTCAGCACCCAAGAGGTATGAGCCAAAACTTTCAAAAGACTCGAAGCTTTTAGACATGCTGCCTTCATGAGGAACCCAGGTTAGTCGACTATCAAACAGAAGACCCAGAAACCACGTCTCTTCCATACAGGATATTCTCCAACCTCAGAAATGCAAGTCATGGCCTGGGTGAACCCCTCCAAGACGACAAAAACGCATAACCACTGTCTTTGTTAAAGGAAAACGGAAACTGCGAACTCTGCCCAGTCAGAAATTCTATTAAGAGCCAGGTGCAACTTTTGTATCAGAGACATTCTAGATGCAGTGAAGTAAAGTGAGAGGTCATCGACACATAGTGACACATAGTAAGCCTCGTACACCATCAGGAAGTACACTGATTACGCTGTTAATGGCTACAGCAATAAGAGTAACACTAAAGATACTGTGGTACTCCATCTTCTAGTGCACGGGCATTAGAAAGCACTCCTCCCACTCGGACCCTTAAAAAATGGTTAGATAAAAACTGCTGAATAAAAATATGCGCCCCAAAAGACCAAACTCATGAAGAGAAAGTAAAATGCCATGATGCCCGGCAGTGTCATATGCCTTCTCCAGATCGAAGAAGACCGTGACCTTGTGTTGGTTAGTGAAGAAAGCCTCAAATACAGAAGATTCCAAGGACAGTAGTACATCAGAGGTAGATTCCATTTTTCGAAAACCATACTGGACAGGGGATAAGAAATCACCAAAAACCACACAAGCCTAAAATTGACAATCTTTTCCAGAACTTACATATTCAAGACTTCAGAGAAATAGGCCGATAATTCGTCGCCTGTAGGTGGTCCTTACCTGGTTTGGGGATGGGGATAACCACAGCAACACCCCCAACAAGCCAGAAACTCCCGAGAACACCAGATCTTATTTTACGGTGAAAGCAAAAATGAAAGGGACTCATCAGACAGGTAATATAAGAAGGCATAAGTAATATCATCAAAACCAGAAGAAAATGAAAAGGCAACATTATAGCAGTCTTCCCCAGAAGAGGCAAACCTGAGACCACGAGACTCTAGGTGTCGATGCTGACAAACAAAAGGCAAACCTACATCCTTCTGTGACATGCTGGCAAAATGATCATCAAACAACTTTCCAACAGCGAAAGGACCAGCCACAGTTCCACCTGATGCAGATAGGAGAGGAGTGGAGGGAACAGTATATTTTCCTGAAATTTTCCATACCCGATTCCACACCTGAGTGAAGAAAGACCTCACACCGATGGAGGAAACATACCCTTTCCAGGATAAATGCTTGGCCCCATTCAAAACCTGCCTTATATGAACTCATGTCTTCTGATACGCCACCAGATACTGAGGATCCTCACAGTGATGACGAAGTCGAGAGAATTGATTGATTGATTGTATTAAAATCTGGCAGCGCAACTGCCAGGGTCATATGCCACCGGACAACAAGCTAAAAGATGCAGCAAATAAAACTCGAATACTCAAAATAAAGTTAATAACTGTTACTAGGAATAAAACATGGAAAAGTATAAAACAATAGAGAATAAAATAACAATTAGTTTTAAAAGTGGAAGGAAGCCTGGCTCCTGAAGAAAACTAAAAACATCAGTCAAATTGCTAGAGGCTCCACCAAGCATCGAAGAGAGACAGTAGGCACCATCTGTCTCTATGCACATGAAGGAATCGCTGACGTAGGTCCCCCAGACTTGGACACTCGACCAGCAAATGTCGGACAGTAAGGAGAACAAGGCAATTATCACAGTATGGTTGAGTCTCACCACTCATGAGGAACCCATGTGTAAGCCGAGAGTGACCAATGTAAAGCCTAGCAAGAGCCACCTCTAAATGCGGTGGCAGGGAGGGGAGAACCCTTGGCACAACCACCCTCTGAAAGATTTCTTTTAGTTTATTATGAGCAACACCATCCCAGTCTCTCTGCCAGCACGTATGAATTATGGACCGCAAGTAAGATGTTATATTAGAAGCAGGAAGCGGGTAGTCGGATGGGGGCTGTTGAGAAGCCGCAGCTTTAACCAGTGTATCTGCCCTCTTATTGCCCACCACACCGGCATGTCCAGGAACCCAGCAGAAATCCACTCTCTTCCCCCGACGATGAATGAGGAACAGCCACTCCAAAATAGCTAAAACTAGTGGATGGGAGGAGTTAAAAGAGTCCAAGGCCATAAGCGCCCCTTGAGAGTCACTAAAAATAGTAAAATGATTGTCTTGGTGAACAAACACCAACTTCAGGGCTAAAACAATAGCTGACAACTCTGCAGTAAAAACTAAGGCAGCGAATGGAAGACTACCTCCACGGTGAAAGTTGGGAAATACCACTCCAAAACCAACACCAGAGGCGGATTTAGAGCCATCAGTATACACAGGCACTGAACCACCGTGCCTAGAAGTATGGTCTAAAAATAACTATAAAAGAGGCTGATGAACGACAGAATCCTTTGGGCCCGCCAAAGACCTGGCAAACCCATGGCTCAGCCCTCGTGATCCGAACCGGACTGACAGTTACTGCCGACAAATCAAACTCCTCCATGATATCCTGAACCCTATTGCCAAACGGATGAGGCACGCGAAGGTGCCTATGATAATACAAAAAACAAGACTGTCGCATCACACACTCCCAGACAAGTGAATCTGGAAGGCGATGAATCCGGAGCAAACATCGTGCTGCAACAGACTGATGCAGCAGACCTAAAGGAGGCACACCAGCCTACCAACAAGCTGGGAATCGATGATCGAAAAGCGCCAGTTGCAAGGCGAAGACCAGCATGATACACAGCATCTAGAGTTTTTAGTCTGGACTCTGTAGCAGAGGAGTAGACTTCACAGTCATATGACATCTTGGATGTCACAAAAGCCTGAAACAGACGCAAGAGTGTTCTCCGATCAGCACCCCAAGAGGTATGGGACAGAACCCTCAACAGACTGAGAGCCGACAACAGAGTCTCCATCCACAAAGCTGGAGATTAGAGTCCGGGTGTACTGCTCTCATCCTACAAAAGTGCATAGCCACAGTCATAGAAGGGGAAAACCGAAAACCCTTGGAAGTTGCCCAGGCAGAAATCTTCTCCAAGGCAAGCTGCATACTCCGCTCAGTAGCGGACATGCGGGAGCCAGAAAACCATATGGCTAAGTCATCCACATAACGAGATGAGGATACCCCAGCAGGCACAGTGTCAAGGATACCAATGATGGCCACTGCAAACAAGGAGACAATTAAGACACTCCCCTGTGGAACACCTTCCTCCTGGCACAGTAATGCAAAGAGAGTAGAACCCACACAGACCCGAAACACATGATCAGTCAGGAAGTCTTCAAGTAGCAAAGGCAGCTGATCGCGTAAACCAAAAGCATGAAGTTGTTGGAGGAAGCCATGGCACCAGGTAGTGTCATATGCCTTCTCAAGATCAAAGAACACAGCCACAAGATGTTGCTTGGAGGCAAAAACTTCACAGATCGATGCCTCGAGCCTGATAAGGTTGTCCGAAGTACATCGGAATTTACGGAAGCCACTCTGTGAAGGAGAGAGGAAGCAACCCTTCTCGAGAAACCACACAAGCCTGATACTGACCATCTTTTCAAATTGCTTGCACACGCACGATGTTAAAGCAGTTGGGCGATAGTTGGAAACCTGGGAATGATCCTTACCAGGCTTGGGAATGGGGAGGACAACACTCAACTTCCAACTCTTGGGAACAGAGCCCTCACCCCAAACCCTGTTAAAAAGATCCAATAAGAACTGAAGTGAATCAGTCGGTAGATGATGTAGCATAACGTATGGAATTTTGTCAGGCCCAGGAGCGGTGTCACCAGACTTTGAGAGGCCAGCACATAGCTCACTGAGACTAAAATCTAAGTTATATGGCTCTCCGCCACGAGAGTGAAGGTCAAGACCCAGTCTCTCATGATTCCTGCAAAAGCTAGCACATGGTTTAGAAGGATCTTTTTTTGAGACAGCATAAAACTGATCTGCAAAAGCAGAAGCTACTGCATCTGGTGCAGACACAAGATCGCCCTGAAGTTGCAACACCGGTGGCGAGGGGGGCGAGAACCTACCAGAAATCTTGCGCACCTTTTCCCACACCATTGGCATCGGAGTAGCAGATGTAACTGTAGAAACATACGACATCCACGAGTTGCAGCGAGCATTCTTCATGACTCGTCTATAGTGAGCACGTGCTTTGTGAAACTGGATTTTTAGACAAACAACATCACGACTGGCAAAATACCGACGAGCAGCTGTTTTGTAAGCTCCTTTTGCTATACAGCAGTCATCATTCCACCATGGCACAGGTCTCCGGGAAAAAACCCCAGAAGTCCGTGGGATGGAATGAACCCCTGCTGAGAAAAGAGTCTTAGTAAAATAACGTTCAGCATCATCGATAATTGAAAAATCAGTAACCTTGTAGGCAAACACACAGAGTTCCTCAAAAAGAGACCAATCAGCCCTATCCAGATACCAGCGTGACATACGGGCTGCAGGAACAGAGTGAGTAGTCTGGATCAACACAGGATAATGATCACTACCATGCAGATCATCCAAAACCCCCCAAGCAAAATCAAGGGCACAATCAGAGGAGGAGATGGTGAGGCCAGTGACAAAATACGTGCCAGTCTGAACATGAAAATGGGTCGGCCTCCCATCGTTTAGGATAACCAAATCTAAATCCCCAACAAAGAGGCAATAAGATCACCCCGGGGATTTGAAAGTGAGTCACCCCACAAAGGATGGTGGCCATTTAGGTCACCAGTGAGTAGAAAAGGGGGTGAAAGTTGTCTGATAAGGGTCTCCAGATCATCACGCATAAGAGGAGCGGAAGGTGGAAGGTACAGACAACAGATGATGTAGCATCTCCCATCGTGCATCTGTACTGCTAAAACTTGAAGATGAGACTGGACTGGAAAGGAAATAAAGGGAATATCAGATCGGCATAAAATGGCACATCCACCGCTGTGACCGCCAGGAGGAGATACATGGAAGACCTCATACCCCCTGATTGAAGGAAACGGTCTATCCCCGACCATAGTCTCCTGGAGACAGACACAGAGTGGGCTCAGAGCAGAAAGTAATAACTGTAATTCCTCCCAGTTTGCCATGGTACCTCTACAATTCCATTGAAGACAGACTGTTACTGGTTGAGCCATACTGCTTAGTATGAAATATTATGAAATGAGAAACACAAAGGCTATGTAGCAACCTCGTTGGGAAGGGTGCAAAAGCCCTTCTTCCTAGGCGTGAAGCTCTGCCTCATCAACCGAGAGGACAATGAAGATATAGAGTTTCCATGGGTGGAAGGACCCTTACCCCGAGACACATCCCGCCCATCACCAGAATGAGCCCGAGGCACAGAGACCTTCCTGGAAGACCCACTCGCCCCGTCCGCACAACCACGTGGGGGTCCAGCTGGCACCTTGGAGGCTACTGAACCCTCCCCAACTGAAATATCCAAAGGTTGGCTGCTTGGTGACGGATCAGGAGCAAGCGTTTCATCTCTTTGAGAATCTAAAGACCCAGACCCCGCCACACCTGAGCAAGAGGCAGGGACCGGAATCTTAGAAAGACCATCACGAACACCCACTGACTTAGATGCTGCCACTGGCTGGGTTGTCGAATGAAAAGCCCCCTCAGAATTCTCAGGCGGTACAGAAGTTTGAACTTTTGAAGGAGGGGAGTCATGCAAAGAGTCCTCACCCGTTTGAGGTTAGCAGATGCAACCTCCATCTCTGCACCAGAACTAGTTGCACTAGAAACTGTAGAAGCACATTGTAAAGAAGACCGAACATCAGTAGCCAAGCAAGCAGATGATACAGGATCAGCAGCTAGTACGGAAGTAGCAGCAGATACAGGAGTGTCAGCCGGTACAGGAGTAGCAGCTGGTGCAGGAGTAGCAGCTGGTACAGGAGTAGCAGCTGGTACAGGAGCAGCAACCGGACGTGATGCAGACTTCAAAGGTGCCGGAGTCCTTGGGAGATGACGAGGAGGAGGAGTAGCATGTCCAGTATCTGACAGGGGACAAGGAGAAGGGTCACTGAAAGGAGCAGGAGCCCCAAGACGGCGCATAGCAGGCTTTGACTTAGAGAGAATAGAAGCAAAGGACACACCTGGGCGGACATACATTGACATGACACGGTCCTTAGCTTCATTAAAACTCAGCCTCTCCGTGGCTCTGAGAGACAAAACTTCATGTTCCATTTTGTATCTATCACAGGATTTAGAGGAAGCAGCATGCTCACCACCACAATTGATACATGATACGGGACCAGGGCATTCCACTTCCTCATGAACATCGAACCCACACAACGCACAGACTGCTGAAAGTCCCAGGGCAAGGCTCCTGCAAGTTCGACCAATATGACCCAAGCGCTGACAGTGGAAACATCTATGAGGCATAGGGATATAAGACCTAACTCTGTACTGGTACCATGCAGCGTCAAGAACAGCAGGGAGGCTCATTGAATCAAAAGTAAGAATTAAGGATGGAGTAGGCACAAGGTCACAATTTATCTTCTTTTTAATTCGCTCAACCCTGATTATCTTCTATGCAGACAATTCTTCAGCAAGCCGTGCCTCGTCGTATATTAGCAATTCCTTGGCATACACAACCCCACGAGAATGATTCAACGAAGCATGGGGGGAACATGTGACAGACTGACCCGACAACATGGACAAAGATTGAACAGCCACACTCCGAGAAGCGTCAGACACCTCTACCAACAAACTGTCATCGGCCTGCGGAACCACTTTAGGGGCTGCACTACAGGCAGCAACAAGTTCTCGATGTATATGAAAAATATTACATCTTCTGAGGTCCACTCCAGCAGGGCCATGCACAACTAAGAATTTGGCAAAAGGTGCAGGAGGAGGGGAAATCAAAAGTGCACTCATATCTCTAACCTGGCGGTCCAGAGGGCCAGGTACACTTCTTGCCCATCGCCTGCGACCCCTGTTATGGGTGCCACCAAACCGGGAAGGCAAGGAAGGGGAAGCCGAATTATCCATAGAGCCATGTGGAACCTGAAAGGGCTCCAGACTGGCAATGAGTGAAGGTCGATGAGAGTCAGTGGACGCGCTGAGGTCTGGGAGAGAGGCAGGTTTTTAAAAAATGTTCATAGTAATAATCTAAATAACTTCATCCCCCACCCCCCCCCATCCACCACGGAGCCCAACAAGGGGAGGCCATATGCCACAGGCGACCTCAGGGGTAGCAAGGGGAGTATACGCGGGTAAACACTGGGGCGCCGGGCAAGGGTGACTCCAGGACGATACGAGCCACAAGACCCCCCAGTGCCCACTTGACCCTAGCCAACGCATGACCAGCCGATTGACCTGGTCGGGCCCAACCAGGCCGTCCGCCTAGCCAGAATAAGGGACCAAAGAGGTGCATTGCTAGCTGCAGGGCGCACCGTACAGCATCGCTCAACCCCCAGGACTCAAGTCTCCCAGCATTACCGGACGGCACACACGGCAAACACGTGGGGAGGCGACAGTCCCACCCTAGATGGCAAATGGGCTGGGACGAACATCACCAGCAGGCCTCCTCCACTAGTGATGTAGGGGGTGCTTGGTCCACGAGGCCAACAATGCCGAACCCTACAAAGGTAGTCTCGCCCCCAAAGTAGTTGGCACTGCCAACCACGCTTCAATCCCCACCACCACGTCGAGGTGACCCCCTGCAGTAGGGGGACCAAAAAGGAAGCTAGAAATGAAGGCACAGACAGAAGGATAGAAACCGTAAGAGGGCAGTTTGGAAATTAAAGATTTATGCCAGACTCAGTCGAAAGCCTTTGAGATGTCAAGTGCAATGGCTAAGCTTTCACAATAGTTATGAAAAGAGGATGATCAGGAGTCAGAAAGGTAGGTGAGATGATCGCCAGTGGAGCGTCCCTGACGGAACCACTACTGACGATCAGAAAGAAGGTTATGATAGGAAAGATGCTTTAATATTTTTGTGTTAAGAATAGACTTGAATACTTTTGAGACACAGGATGTTAAAGTAATTGGGCGATAGTTAGAGGGTTGGGAATGATCACCCTTCTTTGGGACTTGCTGAATGAGAGCAAACTTCCAGCAAGAGGGAAAGGTACAAGTTGACAGACAAGGGCGAAAGAGTTTACCTAGGCAGGGTGTTTGCACAGAAGCACAGTTTTTGAGGACAACAGGAGGGACTCCATCAGGCCCATATGCCTTGTTAGTATTGAGGCCAGTGATGGCAGAAAATACATCAGCTGAGGAAATTTTAATGTCAGTCATGATGACCCGGGGGAAGGCTGGGTAAAAAACCGGTCGTTTTTTTACCCAGCCTACTCCCAGGTCCAGACCGACTTTCGACTTTTTGTTTTTTGGCTGAAACCTTTGCTTTTGGTGAGAAACATCGAAAATTCATAGAGAAATCGCGATCCTGAAGTTAGAAATGTTGATACCGGTGTCACTCAACCTTACATTTTCCTTCTTTTTCAGGGTACGTGGCTAAAGAAAACGAACTATTGAAGGGTTAGCTAATTCAAGCCACTTTAAATTACGTATTTATTTCATTTATTTGGTACAAATTTATGTGTAGTATGTTCATATAGGTTTTCACACAGTAATACATGCATTTATAAGCATTGTTCACTTACACAAAACCCCAGTATATGGCACCTTCCTTTACGACATTACCACCTCATCACTTCTGTTTGTTTCTACCTCTACCTTCTTTGTTTCTTTGTCCTTCACCTCAGGAATCACTTTCACCTTGAATTTCGTCATTGGAGAGACCGTAGGGCAACATACCTTTACTGGTCAGGTTACAGCTACCAGGTGAATTGCCGAGTGTGGGGGGGGGGGGGGGAAGGGGGGGTTAGGTGGGGCCAGGCAGTATCCGTGCTTGACAGCAGGTAGAGGGAGGTCTCCCACATATGCCTACCAAAAATCACCCACGATTGTTGAAAAATGTACACACAATGGGCCTTGCAATTGAGTGACGTATGATGCAAGTTGTTTGGTCTGTCTGCGGAAAAAGTAGCGACGTGCATCGTACGTCGGTGGAACTCGGCGGGTTAACATTCCTTGTAATTGAGTTCTTCAGGCTTTCAGGTGTAAAGAGCTAGCCGGCAGATACAACAGGAAGTGTCCGATGCATTCATACTTATGGTGCTCCACTGCATACCAATACAGATGAAGGCACTTTGTAGCAGTAAAGAAAATCTGAAATGGAATAATGGCAAATATATAATAACCTATACATGCATTGGTGTCCCTCTCCCCCCTCCCCCCCAAAAAAAATAATCTGCTTGGTCGTGGGAAAATTTTACCCGACTTTGGCTGTGACTGATTCATTTTGAGTTACTAAATATTTTGTGACTCAAGTACTTAACTGAAATGATATAGCCGCCACAAGATCTAGCTGAAGTGCACCTTTATAACGTATTTATCTCTGTAATAGGAGTTGGGTCGGATTTTCCCATGTAAGGGCAGATTATCATATGGTATAATGGTTTTCGAAAGTTGGACGTGCTAGAAAAAATTGGATATCATATTCGAAATTTCCAGGTTCATGTTGCTTAGAATCATCTGAAATTATACTAGAACCATAACACTTTTTAAATTTTGTCGACCAAACTTAACTGAGCATAAAAACTGCTCGCTTGCTCGTAACAACTGTTATGGTAACTGACATCCAGACATACTCTTGCAGCAATTACCATCCCAAATACATTGCTGACAACAGTCATAATACGTACCTTACAATGAGTTATTCACACTTTTTCAACAGTTTTACAGAACAGTATGTAAGGTAATGGTCACAGCCTGTTTTCCCTTCCAGTGGAGCAAGTCTTCATACCTGGGTCACCTGGCATAAATTTTCTTTTTTCGGTACTTTTCTCTTGTACTGTTATATTACAAACAGGCCAGTGCACCTTCATTACAATATGTTGTCATTTGTAAATACATCTCTTCAACCCCTGAGAAATTCTCACTGTTCCTCTGACAGTATTTTTATTGTTCAGCCGTGATTAAACTGAGTTGTCACGCATCTTATGAGGTTTCACGGCACCAGGAGAAAATTGCTGTTACAACAAATAACACTACTGTAATTTGACCCTAACTCCACTATCGGATTTTGGATAAGAACTTCTGTCTTTACTTGACTGAATGATTGACTGCTTGAATAACCAAAAAATAAGTGGCGGAGTAACTGCCAAGGTCATATGTCGTAGGACACCAAGTCAGAACATGACAATGTGGAGAGAATAAAAGCAGACAATAAAATATAGATTGATTAAAATAAGCAGAAATAAAA
>JAGKTI010040797.1:0-10348 GCA_018397915.1 Birgus latro
CCACCCTGCTCACCTGAACCCACCCATCCCACCCACTCGCCTTGCTCACCGGACCCCATTAACTTTGACCACCCACACACACACCCACCAACACACCCTGCCATGCCACCACGCCCACCCACTCAAGCATCCTGACCACCCACAATACTAGAGTTAACTGGGTGTAATCATCGTGGCTGTTGCTCTGCCCTTACTTGTTGGTCTCTCAGGGAAGGTTCTGCTGTCAGTGAGGCTTGCCACTGGACTCCCGTTTCCAGTGATAACACCAGGAGATGCAGTCCTTTACTATTCTTACCTTTCCTCCCTTCTCCAAATCCTGCTTAACGTTTAAATCGTGGCATACTTCAACAAAGGTTGTGGCTCTGAGTGCAAAGAACTTCTGTAAAGATTTATTAAAATGAAATTTCCTGTGCCTTTTTAAACTGATGTCTACTATGGCTGAAGTGCGGTAGATATTGACCTGGAAATCCAAATACCCATATGTCAGTAGCCTACACCCTTTTCCATCTCGTACCCCCATATACAAGGTTTCTCCTTTATCCGAAAGGTTAATGTCATGAGTCCTTTTGAAAAGTTATTTTTTGCATCCTGATGACGACATAATATGAGTTTTATGGAGCTATATCTAGTGGCCATAGCAAGTTACTCTTGTGTGACTTTGGTCAATTTCTCCAAAAGCAATTTGAGCCACACACTACCTGCAACAGAAAACATAGAACACGCATTAAATACTTACAGTAGCACAATGCAGTGATCCCTTGGTTATTGGGCACTTGGTTATAGCAAAGAGCATAGAGCTATACTCTCTGGTTATAGTACTTTTTGTTATCACTGCCAGATGAAAATCTGTACTCCTGCCGTTGTCACGTATTTTTTTCCTCTCAAAACTTTATTATCGTGCACCTGAGCTAGCTCCTGCTGACAGTGATGGTGCAAAATCTGTGATTTCTGATGGCTTTGAGGGATTCGAAGATGAGGCCCTGCTTGGGGTTAATCCCAGGTGGTGGAGACCATAAACTCCACGCTCTGGCCTCAGAACACCTTATCTGAAGCCCATCTCATATTTATAACTTACTGTGCCCTTATCACTATCTGTTAACCTAAACATGCCTACATGTGTTTCTGATAATGGGTCTAAATTGTTGTAGAAGTGAAAATTTTGGTTTAAAAGTTGGGTACCCCGTATCAGTTAGGATAGATCCCATAGGTTCTGTGCTTGCATTATCGTACAGTTTCATTACCATGCACTAGGTGTGGTACCAATTATGTGTGATAACCAACGGATTACTGTAACTACAAATGAAATAACAATCCACACTCCTAGTGTAAACGAATGTGCAGTGAGAGATGCAAACTTGATCAGGAGGGCAATGGCATTAAATAAACATGCCTCGTAAAGTTTGATTGTCACTTGATTAACCCTGTGAAAAGTTAAAGTACAAGACTGCTTCTGCAGTAAAAATAACACGACTCTCGTGAAACATTTGCAGCAGAAATAAATCATGGTCCTAATTTATATGAGGCGTTGGGAATGACAAGGGGCAAACTCGCCACCCGAGCGAAAATCTGATTTTTATACAAGCATTTTCAGTAGACTTCGCTCTACAGTATGCATGGATGAGAGTTTGCCTATTTCTTCCTAAGGTAAACCCCATGAAAAGCTATGGTGTATTCAGCCGAGATCACGAGCGAGGTTGGGTTGACAGGCGAAGTCGCCCGTGGCGCTCTGGCCAATCACCTTCTTCATCTCTTCCTTGAACCAATCAGCATGCAGGAATGATGGCGTGAGCCAATGAGCAACATGCTACAGTCGCTTCTGGGCAGCTCCCAGTATTTCAACGTGTCAGTTTTCAGGAGGGCAGGGTCTTCGTCTTTGACAAAAATTATAATCAAGGCTTTGCCATTGCATCTGCCGACAACTTGTCTCACACCAGTGAATTCAAGCTTCAAAGGGGGCCCTAGCTTACAACCCATCCTTTAACATAGCTGTGATACCCCTCCCTCTGAAGAGCCTCCAAAAGCAAGGGAAAGAGTTATTGGCTTCAAGGTACTCGGGTGATACTTCCGACAGTACCAACATGGATTTCTCGATGTCATTGCCAGCCAATCAACTTCACTCGCTGCAGAGGAGGAGATGTCATCAGATGATGATCAGGCCGACTACCATTGCCAGTTAATCGATCCTGGGGTAAGTCATACAACTGTTTGGCATAAGTTTTGGGTGACTGTGATAAAAAGCTTATCATTCTAACTCGTCACCATCGTATTCATGAAGTACTCATTATTAATCATTAGAATACCGTAATCATATGTGCATAGAAATCTGTAAAATTTAATATCCAAAAGGTCACTTTATCCCTCAGAGTCGACTGAACTGGGAGTTACCTACCCTACCCTCCTCAGCACTCCAGCGTCTTTGGCATAGCAGACACGTCATCTGGGGTGAGTGTTACCTTTGTAACTTTGTTTAACATTATTACTTACAATGACATAAAATGTTTGTAGAACAAAAATCTGTTACCTCCAATTTCATTAATATTCATGCCTGTTACCAAACGCCGTAATGCCAGAAGAGTTGGCCACAAACAAGTCCCTCCATGCCTCCATTTGCTCTGTCCACAACCATTTCACTTCCCTGCTCCCAGCTCACACCCCTCTCTCATATACCTCTCCCCCCCATCTCAACCTTGGTCTCCCCCTTCCTCTCCACATCACTCTTCTTGTTAGTATCTCACTCCATTCATTCAACATGGCCATACCACCTCAGTGTATTTCTAACTCTTCCTGTCACATCCACATCCACACCACAACACTCTCTATATTTGTAATGTAATGTAACTTCACATGCTTCTCTCATTTCCACCGCTCTCACTCTCGACTTGTGTCCTTCCAACAAGGTCCAAGTTTCATTTTCATACGGTAGAGTTGGTATCACAATACAGTAATACCTTGATATATGATACCCCTAGATGTGATACTGCGGCTTAACGATGGGGGTAGAAGTACCATCATACCCGACCCAATGATGGATGGCCAAACCTTGGTTTAATGATGGGTTTTTATTTTTATTTTTTACCAATTCTGATGATATTTTAGTCTGAAATTGTGTGTTTAGGTAGATTTACAAATTGTTTTTAGACTTAGATTAATACATTTTATCCATAGGTGGGGTGAACATTGTCATTTTGGGGTACAGTTTACTAAGCTTGATTTTTTCCAGACATATTTGACAGTTTTCGGATTTTATTTGTTTGTTTTAGTGAGTTATTTACGAGTGTTAAGCTGTTGTTGGGCCATTTAGATTGGTTTTAAACTTGTTTTTGGGCTCATTTGGATGAGTTTTGGGCCTGGTTTGGGGGAAACCTAAGGCTGGTAAATGCTCTACATTGCTTTACGTGTTAAAAGTACCCCGATATACGATACCCCACCCAGTGATGTGGTTTTACTTAACCAATTACATCGTTAAATCGAGGTATGCCTCTACTGTCATGCAGTGACTTTTTTTTGCTTCCATGCTAACTTCCCTGTTTCTTTTCACTGCTTTCAAAGAACCAGCATCCTTTCTTCCCTGTTGTTCACATTCAAGCACTTCGCCCCCCAAACATCCATCCTTACTCATCACATCATTCACGTACTTAAATGCACTCGCATTTTACATTTCCTCATCATCCAACCTCACTGTACATCCAGTGACTCGAAGACCATAACTTTACTCTTCTGTACATTCTTGTAAGCCAGGAAATCATTTACAGTGCAGGGTGGCAACCTGATAACCAACCAACATATGTTCCCTATGTGACAGCAAGTGGGTTGGCAGAGGCTTTGTGCTCCTCCACGGAAAACAACTAACTAGAAATAGAAACTAGCAGCCTCGGACCAGGACTGACCAACAGGTGTTCCTTTCACACCATTATATTATTGAACCATAGTTTGTCTCTACACTATAATATATAGTTTATTCACCACAACAGACATATTCTGCAATAAATGGGCTGTAAAATGAGACCTCATTCAGCAAAATTGACAAATGTACAGATGAGATCTGATGATTTGCATATTGGCAAATTTTAACCCTCGATTTCTCAAAACTGTGTTTTGGTGAGTTCGCCCCAGCCATTCTCACTGCCTCATATATACAGAGCCATGTAATGGGTTGTGTAGCAGGTGACATTAAGGTGGGGTGTCTAATGAAATACAAACATTGACTGTCGAGGGGTCACCTGGGAATTTCTTGAGTCAAGAGGCTTGCATAAGCTGGAAAACTCTTATGTGGGGATATTCATTCATAGTGGGGTTTTGGATAAATGGGAATACTGTCATATAAACAAAAATATATATATATATTTTCAGAAAATAAGCAGAAATTTGGACATAGGTCATTCAGATACCTTTGCTTTCCTGTTACGGGTTTCTGTTTTAATAAAATACAGTATATTTATATCTATATACAGTAATCTATCTATCTATCTTTCTATCTATATATATATATATATACAGTATTTTGCTTTCTAAAAAATAACCTGTGGAGTACATGTAACAGCTCAGGCTGTGCCAAACAAGCCTGTACACTACTACAAATCTGCACACTCCATGGGTTAAATTTAGAAATCTGTATTGGATAAATTATGGTACTGATCATTTTTAAAATTTATGTACACTGCACTCACCTAACTCACTGTAATTTCCTTCTGAACTCATGCCCTGGGTTGGAAAACCGTGAGTTAAAAAAACGCACCTTATGGGGAAAAATATAGTGTACTGTATTTGATTCTGCCACGGTGTCAGGTAGCCAAGTATAACATTACCAGAACCCACCACTCAACACTAACATCCTGTCTCAAAAATATGTAATGCATATCTTATAATGATAATAAACAATATTAAAAGACATTACATATCCTAGTATGGTAATAAACAGTATTGAAAAGCATTTACCTTAATCCTACTGATGACAGTGTTTACGTCGATGAGAGACGGGTGGCAGTTTCAGAACACTAGCCTACGATGCCTTATGCTACTGCTGCATTAATGCTTCCTCTTCAGCAAGCTTATAACAGGCAACAGCTTTATCAAGATTTAAAACAATTTCATTACATTTTGTTTCTTTTCTATCATGTGCTTTGATCTTTTCTTTGGCCATATCCATACATGTAAGCACTTCACATAACACTTCCTCTCGCTGTTGTTTATCCTCCGAATTAGCTGTTTTTTGGGTGTAGCTCAGTGGTGGCTTCTGCTTCAGTCCTTTCCTGGATGAAGAACTCTTTGCTTGACTGTTTTCAGCCATGTTGAAGCACAAAAAAAGCAGGAAAGCACAAAAAGGAAGGGAAGACACTCGCAGGTAGATGTACACGTGCAAACTAAAACTCCCGCTTGATAGGCCTAGTTGCAGTACTGGCCACTAGGCATAGATGGCGTGGTTGGAGAAAGCATTGTTTTGATTGGCTTCACAATCACAAGGACTGTGTGCATAAATATGACGAGCTTCCAGTCATGGAAATAATTCATTTTCTAATGGCAAAAATGCGAGTTAGAGCATTTTCAGTGACTTTGGTGTTAATGGTGACTTAGATAAGGACACCGTGAGTTAGGTAATTCGTGAGTTAGAAGTACGTGAGTTATGAGAGCGCACTGTATTTTATCACATTCTCTGTGAGCAAGTATGAAAAAAGGTAGTTAGAGAAAATTGTTAAAACTGATGCTTTTTCTGCATGGCGTGAGGTAATTACTTCCATAAGATGCAGTTTACTTGTTAAAGAAACATTGCATTCAGCATATTTGTGGATGCCCACAATATTGCAGCCAGGTTGCACATATGGTGTCCTTCCCTATCATCATAACTGTCAGGTCTCCAGCCAGCTCAAGTCATCCAGAAGGTGTCCTGTCCCAAAGCTGCTCTTATATGCCTTCTTTTTAGGTTGACACTGAGTCCCATTCCTCCTGCCTCTTACTTGCTGGCTGCCTCAGCATTTCATGCTTCCAGTCACAGGTAGAAGTGGCACCTGCAGATGGACATGATCAGTGTCTCCATTATATATTGCTCAGTAACACCCTCTTTCACTCAACAACCATTTTCCACATCATCACTATAGACACTGAATAACCTTATAAGTTGTCAGCTTGCCACTTGGCTATGACACATAGCCTTCATGGACACCAGGCATGGTTCATGATCACAGTGGATTGACAGCTACCTAAACTGTGAATGTCCTTAGCTAGTGGGATATCTCTGGAGGCTGGGTTTTTGGCCTATCCAGTATAATATTGCTGGTCTCCATAATCCTGTGTTCATGACAGTAGGCCATCTCAGGGCCTCAGTTTCAGTAATCATCAGTCTGGCAAGAGTCAGTACCCAGAATTATGCAGCACCAAAAAGCTAAAGCCTTACTGTATTATCTCTTCCAACAGTGTCCAGTAATAACCTGTCTACACTTGCAAGACAGTACATTGACTCCAACTTTAGATATTATGGGTTCTTAGTCATCCTCACAGGTCACACCTGCAGCTAACTCATACCTTGGTGTGGCTGGACTGTGTGTGGAACACATATAAGGCAAAGAAAAACAGGAAATCCCATCAAGCCTTTCTGTTGTGTAGCAATGTCCTGCTCCTTGGATGCCTGCATCTTGAATGGCTGTTCCTGCTGGGCATCACTGTTCTCACCTTTCTTGCTCTCATTAGAGGCCATTACCACTGATACTCTCCGACATACTTCATTTGTGGTCTCCTGACCACACCACCACAGTCTCAGGGTCACGGATAAAATTTCACCCTACCATCATGGTTCACTAGTATGCACTAGATGAAGGCCAGGGATTTTATTTGTTCCAGGTCATGAGATGTCAGAAGTCTGTAATCCTATCAGTGACATTAAAGTTTGTAATGCCATCAGTGACATTAAAGTTTGTAATGCCATCAGTGACATTAAAGAGCTTTTGGCAAACCTTATTCCTGATGTGAGAGACACTGGCACACTTAACAATATCAGTAGTATGTGCCATTCTGAATGACAGCTTAAACCCTCTTCATCTAGGCTCATCAGTGACATCTACATATGTTGACCTTTCATAGACCAGGCACATCCAAGCCCTGTTGGTATATCCTGCTAAGAGGTGGTATGTGTTATGCCAATAGGCTCTTCGAGACACCAATCTTTTGAGACTTTACAGGCAAACTTTGTATACCATAAATGAACCACTCTGTTTCTTCCTCCAACACAGCATTACCTTGCAATGGAACAGTGATGCAAAGCAAGATCGTGGGCCACTTCCACAGTATTTGCATAGTTTCCCTCTGTTACAGTGGAGGTGCATCTACCTCCTCTCTAAAACAACCCTCCATTAGGATGCTTCATCAGTATATAGTAGAGATATGAAAATTGTGGTAGCAATTCTTATTGATTGGTTCCTTATCCCATTTGAGTAGAAAAAGAGTCCTACCAATTTTTTTTTAGCAAATTCCATTATTTAAGGGTCATGCTTGTTGGCACGTTTTTACAGGAACAGAGAAGCAGTTGCTTTACTAGTGAAGTTTATGCAAAAGCGAGTCTCACATTGGACTCCAGTGGAGTTAGGTAAACTCTTGATCTACTCCCGCCTTTGTCTTCCGAACCATTTTTCTGTCATTGTGAACGATTTTTAGAAGGAACAGTTTCTGCTCTTCGTCCTTGCATCGTGTGTTGAGCCTCTGGATTATTGCAAGTCCTCGTTCTGGAGCTTCATTTATAACTTCCAAATTTTTGACCGGGTCATTGATGTCTGTTGCATAGATGGCTACAGGGACCTCTTGCTGAACTCCAGCCTCATCTGCCAGCCAATCTAGCATTTCTTTCATTTGGCTGGTCACATCTCTGTTTAGGGTGTCAGTGGCAGAAATGTTGAGATTTTTTTTCCCTCCAGCCTTTTCAGACACTTCCTGGCTGGCTGGCAAAGGCTTCCCAATATTCTCTGCCTGGTCTCTGGTTCAAATCTCTCCCAGGGAGACGGCCTTCTCGCTGAGATACCAGGGGTGACATTGAAGTGCTTTCTCTGCCGTTGGTAGTCTCTTGGTCCGGGTAGTCGAAGAGGTCCTTGAGAAAGTCCAGATCGTTCTTTTAGGCCCTGCTTGGTATGATAGCAGCTCGTGTGTTCTTCGTCACATCCTTCCTTAGTGCCATGTATTGTTCATGGAGTTGCATAATCTGCCTCTTCAGGCTGGCCTCTGTTTTCACATAGAGGTTGGCCCGCCTCAAACCTTCCTTCAGTTTCTCTGAAACCACCTTTGCTGCATTCGAAACTGTTATCATCTGGTCCTTGTGATACCTTATAAAAACAAGCAAAATATCGTGTTTGGAAGGAAGGCAAGCCAAAGAAAAATTTGGAAACTGGGCCATCTTGGCAAGCCACGCACCATGAGACATGACCTCAACTGACCTGTAGATAAGGTCAAAATTGGTGTTGTCAGGCAACTGAAAAATACAATCAACTAACAGCAAGTATCTGATAACCAAATTAGGTAGATATCCAGATTAACTAGATTTATATGCAATATGACTGGCAAAATTTCAAACAACTGCCATAAGACTGCACACACCAAGCAAGAACCCATGCATTAAGCACTTTTCATGCACCACGTCATCAGCAACCCACACCGAGACACTGAACGTTGCCTGAGGCGCTGAAACGGCACCTGCCCACTGCCCATCTTCAGGAGGGGGGAAGGGGGCTTGGCAAATTCCTGAGTCACAATTGGCAGAGAAAACCAAAAACTGTATCACCAGCCCAGATGTAGCAAATAAGTGTGACCTCAAAATTCACATCAGTTTCCTAGAGATTTTGCAGGAATAATTTTTTGGGACAATGGATCACAGCTGCGATTGATATGAACAAAATGTAGAATACTTCCAAAAATGAAACATCCTAACCTCCATAATTCATCAGGCAGGCAGACCTTTTGTGGCACTCCTCTGTTGCTCATGACCTCAGTCCATCAACTCCAACCCCTCACTATTAGCTCTGTTGGTCTTTAAAGAGCATGTACAGTTCTGGAAATCTTTGACTCTTCATAGTGGGGCCTCTTACATTAGGCTGTGTTCTCTGTATTCTTCATCAGCTAATATTAGGTACACTGTAGGGTCAAACCTCTTCAGCAGGATAATTTTGCTGTTTTTAAAGCTCCAGCATGTTTGCTTGTGTCGACTTTGGTAACTTTATGGCAGCTCTCTATGCTGCTCAGTCTCTAGTAACCTTTCTCTTCAGTTGACTGTATCCCTAAGGTCACACTGTATGAGTTTGTTCAAAGTCTTTTTCAGTCTGCCCTAAGCAGCCCTACCCTCATCACTCGTACCTCTCACCTTCCACACCCAGTTGCCATCTTCCATCCTTTCCACATGCCCACTTTACCTCAATCTGCCCCTTCACATCACATCACTATACATTCAAGTCCCATCCTTCCTCTCAACTCTTCATTAGCAATCCTAATCTCTCCAGGCCTGCCATTCAAGGATGCACTTTACATCCATCTGATCATTCTCATCTCAGTACATATGAGCCTATGAATATCTTCCTACTTTACTGTTGAAATCTCACTACTGAACAGAATTACACTCCTAACACTCTGCATGCAAAGGGTGAACCCTCTCATCAGGAAAGGAAACAACTCCCTAAACTTCTTCCAGCCACTCCTTACCTTCACTACTGGTCTAGCTCCAGCCACACCTCCAGCTTTATTGTGTCCCTCAAATAACTAAACTCCACACACTCAGGAGACTCTCCAACAAGATTAATTCCCAAAAGCCAAATCTCCACTCACTCAAGAGACTCTCCGACAAGGTTAATTCCTTCCCACCTCTCTGCTACTGTATGCTCTTATTTATATACCACACACTCAAAATAAATATTATTTTGCAGGCAGCCTCTGATGCCACTACATCTCTAATGCACCCACACATCAAAAATCCTTCAAAACAAGAGGTAGCTATTTCCCATACCCCTACGGCAAACTGCATAAAATATTATTTTTTTCTGATAACAATACCAACAAAACTTTTTTTTTTTTTTTTTTTAATGCATGGAAGAAGGAACCAAAGGCCATGGGCCTGCATACTGTTCCTTCCAAGAAAAAGCAAAAACATTACAAAAGAGAGCCAAATTCAAGATCCGTTCAATTCGAGATGCCTGGACACACTGCGTTTGAAAGACTGGAGATCATAGGAAGTAGGAAATACAGACAGAGGAAGACAGTTCCAGAGTTGACCAGTTGTATAAATAAAAGACTGGGAGTAACGGTTAACTCTTGCATTAGAGAGTTGGACAGAAAAGGGATGAGAGTTTGTTGCTAGACGGGTACTACGTGCCCGTCGTAGAGGTGG